>VJMY01000463.1:0-61228 GCA_009869795.1 Neelides sp. FZ-2019 | reverse complement strand
TTTGGAATCCAACATTTGATTTGCTTGAAAATTTTATGAATTAATTGTCATATATATCTAATTGTACAATAAAAATTTCAGTTAATTCCGTTTACAAACCTCGGAGTAATTCTGCCTAAAAGTTGTGCACCTCTCCCTGATATGCCCCTCGTACACATTTGTCAGCTTTATATTATTTTACTCTTCAAAATGAAACAACTTGCAATTTTAATCACAATCTAACTGTCATTATCAGCTATGCATCAATTGTAAGCTTTATTTAATTGCAGAAATGCGAAAGACTATTGAGTTAAGTGGCTACTTGTGTTCACTGTCACAATTATTATTTATTATTTTATGAAAAATAATTCAATATATAAATATATTTTACTCCTTAGATTACTAATGAATTGGACGAACTTGTACAAGGTAGGTAATATACAAAAGATTTTATAAATAAAAAATTAAATAGTTAAATGAATTTTATGAAAATATGATCTATATTAGGTAATATTGATAAAAAACAACTAAATGAAGATGCACAAACTCCAAATCCGTCTCCCAATTTGCAATTTGCATGTTATTAATGTATGCATAATATATATACATACATTAGGCTGGTAATCATAGGTGTTTACAAAGGCGGCTTCAATTAGAATAAATCCTGCTGAGAGTGGAAAAAGTTCCCAATAGAGAAAATCAGATCTGCAATTGCCCACTCGACTTCTCAAGTGTATTGCAGCAAAGGGAGAAACTTTTGAAACTTAAATAACATCCGATTTTAATTTACATGTGTTTGACTATGTACAAATTAATTTTCGTTAAATTCTGTCGATTAAAACAATAGTTATTCCAATTTTAAAACTGACCAAGACTTATGGTGAACCTATTATTTAAAGAATGTGAGGTGTGAGTGTGAGAGAACAGTAATTGTGTTGAACACTGTCAACCTTTAAATAAAGGCATTTTAATTTTTAAAATATAAAGCATCAATATTCAGTTACATGCAACAGTGAATTTATTTTTACTCTTCTTATTCATGGATTCAAAGCGAGAAAATTTTCTATTTTTAGTTATCATAGTTTTGCTCCGTAAAAAACCAACAATGTGCCAAATTACAGAAGAAACGATTAGTTTTTATTTAATGAATTTATTGAATGTTATTCATTTCAAATTACTAACATTTTTGATTATTAATAAAAAAAATATCAGTGTTTGAAAAGTAAAATTGAAAGTAGTAAATGAAAGAGTGATTTATCTTCAATTATTCAACCAGCTATTCAAATTATTACTCATGATTAATCCTTCGCATGCCAGGATTCCAGAATGTTTTATTAAGAAGGGACTTTGAAATACATTGGCACCGTTGAGTGGGTCCTCTTGTGATTAGTAGCTGCTTATTAATGGGATTTTCCCTCCATGTTTATTCCCATTACGATCAATCTTCTTTGAGGCGTAAGGAAATAAACGAAGAAAATGGGAGGATGAGAGCCAAAGCTCAAGAGTTTCCTCGTCATATAATCACCGGATAGGAATAATTAGCTTTGATTTCAAACTGACAAAGTTTGATTAATTAGGCTGAGATTGGCAAAACGTAATTTGAAGTAATATGTATACCTAGCATACTTTACTCTGCGTGGTCTCTAATATCCTACATGCAGAAACTCTAAATTTCACAGGAGCTTGTAATGACAATTATAAATAAGTCGTGGTGTTGGTTCATTTAAATATAGGGTTTCGGATACTTACTTCATGATTAATTAAACAATCACTTAACAAACAAAGTTGAACTCATATATTTAGCAAGAAATTCTAATTTACTACTTTTACATTAAAAATGTAAAAAGATAATGATTTGAATCTGGGATTATACCATACTTTTCTTTTTGCGCGGGTAAAATACATTATACATGTATTATCATAGGGAATACACTCATGTAACTATACAAAGCAAAGTTTGATAAAAATGATCCATTTTTGAAAACTAAAATTTTATTGTTTTCTTGTCGTTATGATTAAATTTTGTTTTAAAAAATGGATTATTTCATCAAACATTGATTTGTATATGAGCGTATTCCCTATGTATAATGTATTTTTCCTAGCCCGGAGAAAAGAAAAGTACAGTGGAAGAAAAGTACGGTACGTATTTATATAACTCGATAGAAGAGTTAGTTTGAATAATGCAAAAGTTGGATCGAGGAATGACGAGCGTAGAAATATGAACTTGTTTAAATCAATGTAAATATTTAAAATATTTAATGCATAAACATGATAATGCAATTTCACTTGAAAAACTATTATTAATTCAAACCATTCTCTTTTACTTGCTAAGATTACTTATTATACTCATATTAAAACTTTCTCTTCCTTTTGTCCTATTTGCAGATAAATTAGAGAAGATAGGTATCGTATTCTTAGTTAGCTATAATAGACGATATAACACATGGTAAAATATTGAAAAAGTACCTATCATCAATACATCTCGGCTTATGATGACGGTCTTCTTTCTCACAATAGCCAAACATAGTACTTTTAGTGAGCATTAATCTTTGACTGCCTTTTATACATAAAATAAAGTATTGGGAAGAGGGTAATAAAACAAGGCATTTTGTTTAAAAAGCAACATTCTTATTAGCTAAAGGTATTTGTATAAAAAGCTCTTAACTTCGAATATCCATAAAATTTAAAAAAAGAGCCTTTGAATTCATTCAATGTTAAATGGCCAATGGCTTTTAGTGTAAATAATGCAGTGAAGATTTGTTACATACTTTAAACTTAACCCATTAATAAATAGTAACATTCATTAAATATTTAGCACTATATATGTAAGCATGTTCACATTCCTATTTTGTTGTATATCCCATTGAATTATTGAATAAATACAACTAGAATTATATTCTACTAATTATGTATATAATATCAAACTTTAATCACTTAATACTTAATGTGTTTTCCTTAATGTTAGTTTAGTAGAGCTTTGTTGAATTAATCAAAAATGTATTTTCATATCCAAAAGAATTTTTTTAATAAAAATAATGGACAATAGAAATCAATGAAAAAGAATTGATTGTGATTAATGTTTACTAGAATATCTTGGATTCGGATTCAAATCGTCTAATCCACTGCAAGAGAGTCAATTTAGCTGTTGGCTTTAGCTTTTTTGGAAATAGGAATTCGTGGTGAAAAACAACTGACCCTTCACTTTAATTCAATATAAAGTGCATAAAATTCGAAATTGTGATTATCGGTGAAGGAAAGCCAAGTTGAATTTTTGATTATTTTTAGACCAAAAAGTGGATTTTATTCTCGTTTTTATGTAGAGTAATCTGTTCTCAGCCGCTGTTCGAATCTTTCTCCTCCGTTCATTTCCACTTTCTATTTCCTATCACATTGACTGGTTCGCCACGACGAGGAACTCATCTTTCTCACCAAGAGAGAACGTCAGGAAGACGGAGAATTTTTTAATAAAATGGGACAAATTCCATCACACTTTATATCTTCTCTTCATCTCCTCGTCCTTCGCCCTCCCACTTCGCCTTCTTAATCTTATTTGACTTCTTAAATTTCTTTCCCTCAACTTTTTGGTTTCTTCGAACTTCTCACTGGAGAAAACTCTTCCTTCCATTTATTTCAAAAAAAGGAATTTTTCCTAAACCACTGACTCTATGAGAGTGGCTCAGGGAGGCTTGGCCTTTCTATTACATTTTAAAAATTATCTCTGAAACTTCTTTCATCTCCAAACGCTCAGTGTTCTTCCCCTAAGTATCCATATAAAGAAATTCCTGATTTTATAGAGAAAAAGTAATAAATCCTCTCATAATTTTCGTATTACTCCCTTCATTTCTTTTATTAAAAAAACGTGTGAGCAATAGTTTAACCCAAAAATGCGACGATTTTTTCAAAATGATTAAAAATTAAATGATCCAAGATGCGATCATGAAAATATTAATTAAGAGAAGATATGAAAAATATAGTTGTAGTAAACGTGGTATTTCATCATCCTATGTATGGTAATAAACTAAACTTTTATTTTGATCTTGTTGAAAATTATACTTTCTATTATTATAATTATTTTAGATTATTATTAAATGAATTTAATTATATATAAACTCCTTTAGCTCAAAAAAAATATATATACATAATAATGATTAATCACCTAACACAATTTGAATAAAACAACATAAAAATTGATTTAGACTAACGAAATTAAATTAGATTCCATTATGAATTTTTTTACAACTAGATTGATCTAGGATTAAAGTCATTACCCAGGAATAATCCCTAATCTTTTCAAAAGCCAAATTGCAAATTATACAACGACCAGAATCCAATCTAAGTAGATCTTCATGATTTAATTTAACTGCTTTATTACAAATTAGTTCAAATTGTCATTTGAATTCAAACTAATTTATACAAAGCTTAACACAAAGCAATAATTTACCTATGTTCAGTCAATCAGTTAGCTTAACTCAAAGCTTTGGTAAATTCTCAATTATTATTATACCTACTAAACTGATTATGTAGCACACAAAATTTTAAATTATAATTACAACAGTTTTTTTGTGCAAATGTACAAGTGTAGATAATAATTTGAAATGACAGACTATCTTCAAAAGAATGTCCATTTCTCTCTATATGCAAAAGCAGCTTGTATTCTTCTTGTATTGAACGTGTAGTTGAAAAGAGGATGTGTGCAATAGATTATCATACCAAGCCCTGGATTCCGAGGAAAAGAGATTTAATTAAACTATAGCAGGAATGGAAAATTAGGGGTGGAAGTCATTTGAATTTCAAAGCATGGGAAAACAATTAGAGAGAGTGATGATAAAGGAAACACTTGGCTAGAAATAAATTAGAAATAAACGAAGATTTTTGGCTCACTATGTTAATGGTTTGCAGATTTGGTGAAGAGGAAAAGAAAGCCATGGGAGGCAGCAGGGAGCATTATTGATTCCGTCATCACGTCCTTTCGCATCCTTCCGCTCACCATCACTGCAAAAAGAGACGAAAAGTGTCATCTTCAACAGAGATTCGTCGTTCAGAAAATTTAACCTGCTCTTAGGATATACTTGTACATAAGCCTATAAATGTACCCTAGGATTATATAATGATTGCCTAGTATATAGACATAAAAGCGAAAGCACATTCATATTTGACTGGACAATTTATGAACAGTCGAGTGACTTTGAATTGAATGAATTCTTCTAAATATCATCACTCAAAACGCCAAACTCAATTCTAAACACAACAGTTTACTCAGCCCGCCGTTTTCGGTTTAGTTAAAAGTTATTGATTTCCTCTAAATTCTTTACATGACTTGAAATCAGGTTAAAATGGAAATCATTAATTAATGAAAATGTTAGAGGGTCATTAAGTTTACCATCGCTGATCAATTCAAATGAAATTGATGCGTGATGAATGGGTGGTAATGTGTGCTACAATTCAAAGTTCAATGATTCTTAAATTAACCGGAATGTAAATATATGCTTTTCATTAATTGTTTATTTTACTCTCCTCATGTTTAATGCATTTCTAAATTAACAAATGCATCATTTCATATGCATAATGTTAAATTTTAAGTATAACAGGATTTGGTCTCAGAAAAATGAAAACCCAAATTAATTATTTTATTTTAATGAAAAATGTCAACTGATTGTTTCAATTCAAAGTAGTAAAATATTCTTTTGAATTATGTTCCTATTCTAACGATAAGTCTCTTTTAATTTCAACAATAATATTTATATTTTAATGTTTTTCCCTGTATGATACATTTATTTATTAAGAAGGAATATGTATATTCTATTAATAAACTTGAAATGAACTTGCAATACTACTTTTGACTTTTTTATTTTCAAGGAGTTACGATTGAAAATTGAAATGCAAACTGGAGTGGATATGAGATGCAGATTGGTGATTGGAATATTTGGGCATTTCGAGAGTTGTGTCATCTCTATCAACACTCATTTGTTGAAAATATTAAAATGAAAGGAAATTGCGTTCATTGAGAGGAAAGTTAAACTCGAAGGGTCGGAGAGAGCAAAGAGGAATGGAATTGCAAAACTGCCAAGGGAATTGAGAGCTCTGAATCCAAAGAATTCTCTGTAGTCCTCGGGTATTATGCTTAATGTAAAGTTGAGGGGAAGAGGGGAACTCAGATGAGCATTGAGAGGAATCTATTCAAATGCAAGCATGTTTGAGAGTACATGAGAGAAGGAGGACGTAGCAATATGCATAAGAAACCCATTGAATGAAACCTAATGCTTGCTGTCTTTTAAATTGAATTCATTCCAAAAGTTTGACTTCCCATTTGGCCACCCCAACAACTTCATTACAATTTCCGATTCAAATATGTTTAAATGGAAATTAAATAGGCAAAAACCCATCCCTTTCTTTATTTGTGAACTTCTAAACCTTGATGGTTTATTCTAAATGGTGAACATTACAATGCAAAATCATAAAGCAAATAATTTAAATATTATAAACCTTATTTAAAATATTTATATATTTTGTACCTATATAAAGTCAAGAAAAGTTACAGACAGTAAGTGCATCGCTTGTTGATAAGTAAATACACTAAAGTACATACATCATATTGATGACTGATACTTGGTAGGAAATTACATCGAAGAGACTTGTTGGGGATTTCTGGAGCACAAGCTGCAGTTAGTATATAAATAGGAGAGGATATACAGTTTGAGAATCTATTGAGAAGCCATTCGGCGCATTGGAGAGATCAAATGAGAAGATCAAAGGAAGCACGTTTTTCCCTCTTCAATGTGCTCATGTAGAAATCTCAAGGGTAGATCTGCGATCATATCTTTGAACAAGGAATGATATTTGTTTCATCTTTCCTCCCACCCCTGTGGGGCAAGAAAAGTCTTTCTTTTACAAATTTCCTATCCCGCCTCATACTACACAGAGAGATCAAGACCAAGTAGTGAGTTTCTATAGGGGAAGAGGAAAAGATCAGCGTTTAGCACTCGACAATGTTATTTGTGTTGATAGCAAGGAGGAAAGCAATGAGGTGGAAGGGAAAGAGAAGTAGACCTCCAAAATGTGTGTTATTTCACTCTTGACTTTCAATTTGTCTTTAGAGACTTTTCACTCTCTTCATGAGCCCAATTTCTCCTTCTCCACTTTCCATTCAATTCTCTAAATTTGATGCACTCGATGCGAAATCTCGTCACTAGAAAAGAAACTCGCGGAAACAAATTCATGTAACGGCTTTTCTATTTGTCAAAATTAGTCGTCTGGAAATGAAATTCACCCCTTTTTTCCACAGCTCAAATAATAATAATTTTCCAAGTGGCAGAGTCTCTCTTTTGCTCCTTCCGGATCGACCGTGAGGTCTCTTGAAACAAAAGTTGATGGCGTGGGAAGAAACTACTGAGGAAACCAAAAGACCTCCGAGCTAACATTACACATCTTTTATTGAGCATATAAACTCAATTTTTCATTTAAACGAGCATAAATTGGCCTCCTTTGATCTCCCCATGAAGGATTTTAGGAAGGGGAGGGTTAAAAAAAACGAATAGACTTCCACTGACACAATTTAATCATTTTCTTTCCTTGAGCAATGTACTCCCGTCTGCGTCTACCAATAACATGTAATACTTACATAGTTGTTCTCATATAAAAGCATTGTATATATTCTAGTTTATACGTATTACTTGTATTATACTTTGGTATATATAAAATAAATACTTATAATATACAGTATAAATACACAGTAAAAACTATTATACAAAATGTACTCTGGGAGCTTAACTCTCTCACAGGAGTATTTCAAAACAATTCTGAGCGAGGAAAAACCACAGAATGTGAGTAAAAAGGAAAATGGGCTTAAATTTCATTTTCAGCTTCAGACAATGAGGGGAAAATGCACCGGAGCAGTTAAAATGGAAAGTGGAGAAAAGGGTGCAGCGGGATATTTATTGCATCGTGTCTTCTTGAGAATCACTTTCTCCCCTCCCTCGTAATCAATTAATCTAAATCACTGCGTCAAGGTTTCGAGTTGTTTAATTCGGAATTTAACTGGATTTGAGAGAGAGGGGACACACGCTGGATGGATGGGAGAGAGCTGAGAAGGAGAAATAGATCAAGAAGACGGGTCCAGCCAAAAGGCGAAGGACCTCCCATTCATTCAAGCATTTATAAATGCCAGGAGGAATGCTGGGATTTAGAAGTGAGCAAATTTGTCACTCCATGTCATGACACAAGGAATCTATTACTTTTATTTTACATTACATTATATGCTTATTCTCTCTATCTAGTCATACAAATGCCACAATGGAAGAATTTTGAGCCCTTCAAATAAATATAGTTGACTTTCTTTTTGGTTAGTTATTTAACTAGCCTTTATGCTCCTATCACTTTCACATATAAGAGAATACAAGAAATGCAAAAGTAAACTCTTTCATGGCATTTATATTTCTCACGGAGAATTTTTCGAGATCTCCTCCAAATGAATGGGGAAAAGAGGAGAAATAGACGTTTGGAGTGAAATTTGAGAAGAGTTCTTTTGAAAAATGTTTGTCGGCCATAGTTAGACAGTTTGAATTTTTTCTTCCAAAGCTCTTGGAAAGTAGAGGAGGATTACTAATCGTAAGTTCTTTTTTTTACTATCCCTATGCATATACTTACGTACTTAGCCTTGCTAAACTTGAACCTATAAGGACGAACTTGTGTTATTTCATATACTACCTATTTAGATACAAGTATAATACCTACTATAAGAATACATAGAATGTAAGAGGCATTACATGACACTACTATATAAATAGTGTGCTGCTTACATACTTCTCCTAAATTCTTCCAAAACTCTTCCATCTTATATTACTTTGTGCTAATCTTTCAAAGTAGTCAAACTTTTTGAGGAAATCAGAATAGAAAATTTTTATCTATGATTAAATTTTGAGATCTCTCAAATCCACCCTGTGCTATACGCCTCTAGCATATTTGAAAATGATATGCACAAGTTTTGACAAAAATACTTGAAAGTTTCTATAAAAGACATTTAAATGTTTACCCAATATGTTTTTAAATGGAGCTGTTTGACCTGAACCCGTTAGTAGAACAATTAACTAGCAATTTTAAGTAAATATTTAAACAAGTAAACAAATAATGTAAAATGCGGTTTAATTCTTAATATTTTGTTTAATGCTCCAAAGAATTTAATTTTTGATGAGTAAATTTATTTTTCGTGTTATCGATGCTTTGAGAGATTCCTTATAAAATAAATCTACAGAAGAAAAAATATTGGGAAATTGGACTCGAGCTCTTTCAAATTGAAGTATATAAAAATGAATCAATTCTTTGATATTAAAAGATATGAAGTATACTAATCATTAAATTTTAAAAGCACCCATAACGCTTCAACTTATTGAGGGATTTGAGAGTAAATCCGAAATCCATAGCTGTTTCACAAGAATGGACTTTCCCTTGTCTCATATTGTGAAAGGTGGAAGAAACCCCTTGTATTTTCTTCTAGACATTGCACAACCCCGTTAAACCTCATTCTATTCCCTTTCCAATAACTCCCTAACTTTTTTTTTATATCTGTACGTTTGAGGTTCACAAATAAGCGAGTTTAAACTTAACTTGCTTCAATAGACGGCGGATCTTCATGCTTCAGGGATCTAAATATATCAAAGAAAAAGGAGGAACTCCGACTCTCCTTGTCTGATCTTCTAATGCATATACATAATAGGTATTATGGGTATTCAATCATGTACTCCTTCGTTGAGCTGACGAGAGGTTAGGAGGAGGAAAAGGGAAAAGCGATCGTTTGCATGAGAGCTTAATGACCATTGGGATTTCTCTTTTCTTCCTTTTCCTTTTATTTCCTATGCTAAAATGCTCACTAATCGTCTGAGAATTGGGGAAAATGGGGAAGTAAGTTGAGGAAGACAAAAGGTGCGTGTTCCTCATCCTTTGCTAACAACTAAATGAATAAAAAGTGAAAATGAGTTTCACTTCACACACAGTGGAAAAGTGAAGGTTCCCCTTTGTTTTACCATATATTGATCTCGTTAGTTTTTTTCGCTTTTATTAAAAAATTTGACTATGTGAATTTTTAACCTATATTAATCTCTCTCACGTCTTTAATTATTTGACCATTATAATACATACAATACTGAATACTGAAAATAAATAAAATAATATTTATTTTCAGTTTTTGATAAAAAAAATATCATAATTTTATATTTAAATTATGAATAAATTATATTTTTATATCCTGATTTTTAAGTATTAAATGTTAAATAATTACAAAATAGTTTATTATTAAAGTGTTTTATTCAAAAATTTCAAATTTCCTTAAGGTTATGGCTGAGATAGCTTGAGGATTTTGATATTAATATGTAAATTAAGTTCCTAACGATTTGTGTATTTACATGCCATCTATTTGGCGCATGCATGTGTGTAAAAATGGATTTTTTAACTTGACTCTCGACGAAGTTAGATTCAATAAGCACGTGTTTGAGTGTGAAATGTTCGAATCCCTTCTCACGTTCTTACAAAATTGAAGGACAACCCTTAAAATACAACATGCTTATACGAAACACATGTGGAAGAAACAGCTCCTTTCAAAAAGATCTTAATTCAATCTTAAATATAAAAGAACAAAAAATTTTTGAAGTTCCAATAAAGAATATCAAAATTGTTCTCTAGTGGAAAATTCAATGTTCGATCCGAGAAAAGATAAAGAGAAAGTGTCACTTTCTTGTTCATAAATTTTTCTGATTTTCTATTCACTTACGTTAGCTGGTATGAATGCTTTTATGCATAATATTGAAGTTATATAATTTGTTTTATTTTGCACTTTTGGAAGTTTTTGAAGCCTTAGAATTACTAAACCCCAACCCAAATAAGTTTTCAATGCTGTTTTACACAAAAACTTTGGTCGATCTTTACGCGTTAGCATTTCCTTCATTGTGTTTATGTATTATGTAGGAATTCTTCTTTGCTTACGACTATTTGTAGAAAACTTTTAGAGGATTACTTTCAATCTAAAAGTTAACATTGACTTTTCAACTTAAAAAAAGAATTGCATTATAGTAAATTTTAATAAAAATACAATGGACTTAATATATATTTGCAATATCTCCTACTGTTCCTAAAAAATACAAAAGATGATTTTTTTATGATGATGATTACGTTTTTACATGATGTAAGTACTTTCTAAAAAACTAAACTTTTAACATCACATTCTCTTATTTACACAAATGCAATTTCAGAATATAAATATAATAAATGCATTATTATAAGAATTATGTTGTACATAAAGTGAAAGTTGTATAAACATTGAAAACAATATAAAAGTCTAACTGCAAGAATTGAAACAAAAAACCACTTATTTTTTGACAAAAAGAAAAGAAAACGGAAAAAAATCAAAGATTCTGCACGAGCATCAATGATTTTGTCTCACGTCACAGTTGAGTCGGCGAGTTGAAATGGGTTTCTCCTTCGAATCTCATAAAACGTTTGTAAATAAAGCGGGCATTGTGGAGAGAACAAATGTTAAAAATTCCACCTTATAAGTTTCAAATCAAAGGGCGAGGACGATGAGGGCCAAAGTCCACATTCGTATTCTCTCAAAGCAGTTCGTGTGTGAGCGAGAGAAAGGGGATTGTATTAGGCTACGAAGTGCACCCAGTGTAGCTCGATGAGCCCCCAGAAACAAGCATTCCATTAGATAGAGAACTATCCTTCACTCATTCTTCTTATTTCTAACCACTCCGCCGCGTTTGGAGATCCAAGGGAGATCTCTCCTATGTATCTATGAGTGTGGGGCAGGAGAACTCTGAGAGAGAAAGCAGAGTATGCGCTGCCAACTTCCCAAAAACTCTCGTCTTTGGCTCTCCTCTGCAGCACCAGTGGATTGGGCTCTCTGGTTCCTTAGTCCTCGATCCAATCCTTTATACGGTCAGAACGGCCGTATCCTCCGTTGAAGAATCTTCCTAAGCGACGTTGAGTGAAAGCTCAGTTGACAGGACCTCGAGCCGAGAAATATCATTGCGGCCTGCCAACTTTTTCATCTCTAAAAGATAAAAAGGGATTCTCTCGAGCTAAGCTCACCAAGTTTAGTTCACTTTAAGGTCAAATATAAAGCCGTTTAGTCTCCAACTCGTTGTAATTATCTGATTCAAAGTTAAGTTGGCTTCGAATAGCAAAACCTGGAAAGTCCTCACCTTTCTCTCATCACCTTCCAAGTATTTGTGGTTCAGGTTTGGAATTAAATCACACCTTTCAAGAAATTTAATCAAATTACACTCACTTTTCTAAGAACCTAACGACGAGTGATTGAAAAACGAGAAAGTTCTCTCAATTGACGTCAAAGTTTCTCTTCTCAAATACTCAAAAAAGGATGAAAACTTTTTCAAGTGAGTTTCTCTAATTGTTGATTGTAAGTATTTAGTACGTCATTACATTTTGTTTCTCTCTCAAATTGGTGATCCTTTCCTTCGATTTTATATTTGTAAAAATTTAAATCACAGCTTTCAATCGTAATTACGCGTGAGTCGGAAGGAACTGAGGAGTTAAGATTCAAGAAGAATCTATTAAAGGGGTATGATGGTGATTTAGATAGGAAATTCGAACCTTCATTGATCGACCCGAAATCTAAGATGGACTTGACTAAAACCCCTTGTCTTATAAGTTTAGGAGCGAAAAGAGGTTTGAGGGAAATGGGAAAGAACAGTCAGAGTTGAGCAGAGAATGTTGAATCAGTTAAGTGGTTTTCTGATTGACATTTGAAGACGAGCCGAACCCAAAATACAAAATAGGATATACTGATCACATTCAATATAATACTTTAGTTTGGAATGGCACAAGGATTATGGATTCAATTATGATTAAAGGGAGATTAGAATATTAGCCCTCCTTTGCCCTATATTAAACATACTCCTTCCGCGAGACATCCACATTAGTAATAGAAATGTTATTTCTTCTGTTTACTCTACCTTTGGCTCGATAATCTTATCAGGTCTTGTGAGTTGTTGAGATAGAATAAGGGGAACTATATTAAATTGATATTTTATCGATTTCTCTCCCATCACCGTTAGCCTGTGAGTGTTGGTCAATTTCCTTAAGTTATACAATGCATGAATAAATACTCCGATTGCTCATTTATCATAAAAATGTGTGTAATGGGCGCGTGTACTAATCTCTCATTGCATTCATGAGGAATAATAACTACTGGTGCTTGAGTATAAGCGCTCATAAAAACGACCAAACCTTCTAGTAGAAATCTTAAATATTTATTTATATTCATAGTACACTTAACTGTCTGAACGAAGTCAAATGAAGCTTGGAGCAAACCATTCCTATATACGCCTAAAACCTTATGCGATGTACATTAATGTATTGCATATCGGGTCAATTTATAATATCTAAAATACACGTGTGTGTTACACAAAAAACTTTTAGTGCATCTTGCGAAAGTGTGAAGCTTCTTCTCTATTTAACCTGTTTTCTTATGTGCTAAACATGTCGGCCTGATTGCCAAGGAGTATTAAGTTCATACAATGTAGAGAGATAGATGCTCTTATTAATGCATGAGTTTCAAATATAAATAGCCAATTGAAGATAATATAAGGAGCTATAGAGGTAAAAAAAAACATTTTAGAAGCACGCCTGAGAATGTGCTTTTATAGTGGAGCTCCATTAAACTTTAACTACCACTGATATTTATTTTTCATGAATTATCCAATAGCTAATAATTCTTTTATAGATTAAACATTCATAGCGCTAAACATTATGTTTAGCGCTATAGTGCAATATTAAGATGCGGTTCATAATGAATTGATTTTCTAAAGTCGATATTATTTAATTTTTAAAATAATTAACTTCTTTAATGAAGAAGTTTATAAAGTTGTTGTTCAAGAACTTTGAGAGTAGTAACATTAATTTAGTAGTAGCATTGATTTCTCTTAATGTTTTTATTATTGACAAGCATTGTTCAAAAATTATATTACATAGTTTAATGATATTCAAAAATAACGCATATTTTTATTGAGATTTTTTACATTTAATTAAATTACTTTTATTACAATAACCTTCACAGTTTTTATACAATTGTTCAATTTATTCCCAGAAAAATACTATTTTATAAGTTAACAATGGTAAAATCGAAATATTTAAAAATCACACTTGGGCATGAAAAGAACACTAAAATTATAGGACAAAAGTATGACCACTCTGGGTAAGAGTTAATAAGATAAAAGAGAAAGAATAAAATACGGGTTGTTGGGAAAGAAGCCTCGTTAAAGCTTTAATTCACATTATTACTTTATAGTTCCAGATAGAAGAAAGGGAGAAAATTGCCATTAGGAATCGCTTCATGGTTCTACTAAGAATAAAAATCATGGTTTATTTAAGCCTATTCTTACATAAAGAGTTTTTCCCTTTTGTGGAAAAGATCGTCTTCCTCAATTAATCTTGATTAGGAAAAGATGGATGAAGAGAAATAAAGGTACAATGCATATATAAATAAAGGCATTAAATTCATTTCACCATCCGAATTTAAATGGCTAAAGCTCAAGAGTAAAACAGATAAGTGTTTATTCGAGCATTAGTGAAATGAAAGAATTGTAATATATATATATTACGAATTCACTAATTTAATTGTAAGTAATAGAATCATTAAGCACTAGAGTAAAGAGAGACTCATCATTACGTTATTTTTTCTCTATTACTTTCAGGGTGGAGACGAGATTAGAATTCAACCTTGGTAAATTTGACTCCTTTTCGCCCTCGTCGACCAGAATCTTAATTTTAAAGTGAAAAGGCCCAAAGGAAGAAGAGTCCTGGAGAAGAGCAAGAGAGAACGTCCTATTAAGCTCCCGTATAGAGAGATCTTCAAGAGACAGACAGGAGGCACGAGGTGGAATGAGGAATAATGTTTGTTTAATGAAGATTTTCAAGTGGGCCTATTTCCTTTGACTCTCGGTTTCCTTCTTCCTGTGTAGCCGTATCTCGGGGCTCGTTTTGGTTCAATTTCTCTTTTATTGAACCTTGGATCGAAACTTCACATATGAATAGCTGATGTTTGGCTTAGAGTTTTTGTAGTGAAATAACCTGAATGGCTATATAAAAACTATATACAGATAGTCTTGTGAAAGTGAGTTTTTTTTAAATAAGGCTCAACTCTTCTCGTCCAAATCAATCATTGCGAGAGAATCAAAAGCCAAAATTCTGCTCATTGTGTTTTATAAATTTGGGAACCATTGAAAAGGAATTGATTCTCGCTTGAAACTCTTGACTTCGAGGAGCTCATTATGGAGGAAATCCTTTAATTTACAAACTTGGGATCCATTCCTCCCAAACGGAACTAAATAAGTGGTGTCTCACCTAGTTCGTCGAACATCAAACTGTTTACTGTTGGCGTTCCTTGAGAGGATCCTTTTGATATTCCTCTGTAAGAGAGGAGAATCGTGTTTGGGTCTCCAGCTACCTCATTTGAATCTCTCGAACTGGAGTAGTTTCTCTCTCGTTGGTTCTCTATTCGGGTGTGAACATTCAAACACTTTCACCACGTCCCGCAAAGAATAATCCCCACATCCGCTCAAAAGCCCCCCCTGAGTTTTAGGAGAAATAAACGAATCGACCCGGCGTGCCCTCGAAAAGCAACATCTCATCTACTCTCACCCGCCTCCAGCTTGGTCACATATTTATGAACAAATTGCTGAAGAGGAACCAGAGTTCAACCCTGAAAATGCGATTTCATCTACTTCTCGTCTTATTCGCCGGTATGCATCATTTTAAATAATTAATTACATATTGAACCCTAGCATCTCTTAGTCAGCCAATGTCTCACTCGAACTCTTATACATACAATATATATGGAACTAAGTATATGGACATCTTATAAGAAATGAGATAATGAGAAATGAGATATTACTTTTCCCATATTATAAGAAATGAGAAAAGTCAAAAGAAAGATTGTATATATATAACTTCGATTAAATAAATACGCGATATAATATTACTAATACTTTCATAAATTTCATCACAACGTCTCTTGGTAAAAAGCTTATGGTCTTTTGCAAATTTTAATATTGATTAAATAATAATTCCCCGTGACATCTCAATATTCAGAAAGGATTTGAGAGGCGAGGAAAGGAAGAAGCTCATTATTATTTAATAACATTATGATAAGGATAGGAAAGAGAAGATGTCGACTTATATGCTCCTTCCCTATAATACTCATTTAATAAGCAACCCTGCAATTCTCTCAAATACACTTCTTGACATATCTCGCAAAACTCCTCACATATGCTTTCTAGCTCCGGGAAAATTGTACCTACTTTTGAACGTAAGTATAATAGGGTTGGCGAGGAGGAATAGGTTGAGTATTAAAGCTAAGCCATTTCCTTTCTCCGAGGTGACACGGCTTATTGCTCTCCTAACCTCCTATTCTTCTCACCCCACTTAAAATTGCACTCGTCTAACGAGGTCAGAGGGATACAAGCTTCTCATTGCTTTCTCACATTCCCTCTTTTCATCATGTTCAATATCATGTTACATAATTATAGGATATAATATATACTAAAAATATATTATAATATAAATATAGCATACGAGTACTAGAACTTGAGGTTATTATAAGATTCTTACATGAAACCGATCCAATAAATTTCCTTGTAGTGCTTCTAATATGGTAGCTAAACACGTATCCTAAACACGGAGGCCGTCAGAACGAATCATGTCAGGAAATCTTTAATATGGCTCGATCGGTTTATTTGAGGGACTTATTTGATACAACTCCTTTCAATGACGAGATTCTTAATCGCTGAGGAAATGGAGATAATCTAATTTTCTTCTGGTGAGAGCTAACGACCATGTGATTAGGTCTGCTTGAGTTAATGTGATTGCACAATGAGTTACTAATTATCTTAATTTATTTGATAATCGTGTACTCGAATGTAAAATACGCAGTAATTATTTTAATACAGTAAGAATTTAGCGAGATAAATGAGCTTGAGCAATACGTTAGGAATAAACTCCAATATTTGGATGCATATAAAATATAAGTTTGTGAATTTGTGAAGGTAAATAATAAATTAGAGTTGTATATGCTGCCAGGCACGTAGAGTTGTTTTCTGCATGTGACGCCAATAGAAAAGAGGGAAATATATTTAAATCTTGGCTTAGTCGGTCCCTTGCGAATAATGCCTCATGCATAAGATTCAACTTAATTTTCAAATTTGCTACTCTAATGTAGACAGTTGCCCTGATATTTCTACTTTTTCTCTTAATTAAAAGTTCGGAGTTAGAATAAATCCTCCTGAATTGAGGAGAGAAGGTAGACGTGGAGCGACGGCCAAGTCTCGTTAGGCATAATGTGAATAAATCCGTGGAGAATTCCAAGAGAAATAAAATTGGACAAAATGAGATAAAAATCAAAGGAAAAGGGGAGAAGGGAGAAGAACGAGTTCTCTAATTAGAGAAGGAGTGAGGGATGACTGTTCAGTTGGCTGACTGGTAGAAAAGAGATTCTAAAGTTTTATTATCCTGTTGAGGGGATTTATGAGTCTCACTGGAGCTACACAGCCTTGTTTTCTCCAATATTATTATGTTCTGATAATAATGAAGGAAAGATAGAATAGAATTAAAAGAACATTAAACCGTCCTCTTAGCAAAATGCTATGAAAGTGACAATTATATTGTACAATACTATACCTCATACTACACAGAATGCATATTCAAAGAATTGGTCTCTTCGTGAAGAAAGAGAATAGCCAAAGACTTTAAAAGAGAATGGGGAAGACAATAAGGGGGAATTCACCTTCTCTTTTGTTTAAAAGAGTAACTACATTTTCTCTCTTCTCTCGTCTTGCTAAGGAATTTAGCATAAACATTAAGTTTTCTTATTCAAATGGGAATAAAAAATCACACTTGC
This sequence comes from Neelides sp. FZ-2019, assembly GCA_009869795.1. Lineage (NCBI taxonomy): Eukaryota > Metazoa > Arthropoda > Collembola > Neelipleona > Neelidae > Neelides > Neelides sp. FZ-2019. The sequence goes on along the minus strand of VJMY01000463.1, from coordinate 43,347 downwards.
ATATCTAATATCTTAATTTTTTGATCTACAAACATAAATTATATTATAAATTTAATACAATAAAAATTAATAATTTTATTATAATTAAGCTCCGAAATAAGTTTTTTTAAATAATTATTAATTAATTAGTAACTTACAGCATTAAAAATTTATCAAATTAAAAAGATAATAATAATTTGTTATATATATAAATTCCAATTCTTCAAATTAGAATTTCACTTAGAACTTTCAAATGAGCTTTAATTTCATAAATTTGAGCGACGACATGGTTAGCTTGATATATGAAATATTGGGCCCATTTGGGCCTTTTGTCTAAAACTAATGGAGGAAAGACGGAAGAGAGAGAAAAGAAGTTCGTTTGGTTGAATGGACCAGACCTTAAAGAACGACTTGCTCAAACTCTTGTTTCTAAAACCAAAGTAATGTGAAAGGATGGAGAGCGGCAGAGGAAGGAGGATTTCCCTACAAGTCCTCTACTTTATGATATCACTCTTTGACTTCCTTGTTTCTTTCTCCCAAGTTCACCTACATACTTCACCAGGATCCCCAAATTCGGATTCCAAAAGACCCTGCATAGCGGAGAGACCTATTTAGACCATGGCAAGTTCCAAATCCTCCTTACACATATTCAGCGTAAAAGCATATACATTAGGTTATGTTTCGAATTTCTTTCATACGCTGCAGAGGAAAAGTCACCGTAAAGGGCAAAGACGCCTAATGTTGAAAACTCAGAAGAAAGAATTCCGGTCTTAAATACACTCATACATTATACATGTCTCTTTCCCTTCAATCCAACTAGAATTTCTGAAGTCTTCATACCCTACTGCACAAACAAGAACCAAACTCGAATCTGGGGAAACATCGACATTCATACAAATTACAAGTTTATAGAAACGGAATATATTAAAATACACATCTCGATCCCGGGTAAACGTGAACACGTTCATATAGACTACCCCGATATAGTACATATATATTTATATGACAAAACATGATCATTGTCATGTACGTAAGTAATATAGTTGCGTGAATGTACTGCTATAGGTCAGAAGTATTAAATCCCAAAACACTCATGTACATAAATAAGTGCCTTACCGTTGTAGGCTTTTAAATTCATAATGGTCAATTGTGTTAGCAAAAAACTAAAAATTGTAAAAATTAAAAGTTTAAATTCTAAATGGCAAAAAGATTTAAATAATTTATGAAGAAATATACTTAAGTATTAAAATAGATAGGTGCTTGTGAAAAAGATTTAATTAAAAAAAATATTTAATCCTTAATATTAGGTAGGAATTCTCCGTATAGTTTAGTAAACAAATATTAGCATATGGAATTTTATAAAAGTATACATATAAATATACACCCACGTTTGTTCAACCAAGCCCGAATTTTGTTGTTGAGAGGTGAAAGTCTCATGAATATTAAACATGGAAAGTTATACGGAAAAAGTCTTTTTGGAAGAAAAGATTCAAGTTCCTTTGTTCGTCCATCGGCGGGTTGTCAAAAGAGCAGAATATCCTTCTTTCCCAATCTCAGACCATTCCTTTTTCCTCCTTCAACATTTAAAAGGAAACGGCCTAGGAAAACAAGAAGGGAAAAGGGGGAAATGTTGATTGCACAAAAGGAGAGCCGGCTTTACTCAACCAGCCATTACGTTAGCTTCTTTTCGTATTAACGCTCCCCGCTTTCAAACTACTCTTTTACTTACATCCTTATAGTACAGCACACAATAAGGGAAACTCATACATACAACAGGGGGAAGAAATCTCACACGGCTCCCGCCAAGAACCAGAGAATATTCAATCCACTACCAATTTTTCACTTGTATTTTATGAATGACTGAACTCCCTCAGATTTACTTATTATTCTCATATTCTCCATCGAGCTGCTAAGCGGAGACCATTACGAGGCCTTTGAAGTGAGGAGGATAGTAGACATAGTGTGAAGGCTGATATTCTTTTTATTTCTTTTTTCTCTTGGATTCTTGGAGTTCTATGTAGTTTCATTTCGCTTCTTAATTTTAAAGGGACGATTTGGAGAGTTGGGGAATCTTGGCACGTGTGTCTGATACTCTTTCTCGAAACGTGTTAAGCGTGTAATAGTCGAGGTCGTAAAAGCAATACACAGGGAAGGATATAGCCCCTAATGTTGTACCAGGGATAATGTCCCGGCTTTATCAAGTAGGAAGGGAAAAAGAGAAGGTGGGATCGAGGGCAATAATAGTTAGTTCACTCCCTTCAATATCACATAACGATCTTAAAGACTACGTGTGATGCAGGAGGGAAGGCTGGGGAATGAAAGGAGTATTTTAATGGTCCAAATGGGGACTCATCCCCGTTCTCGAGAAACATGTGAGCAGATTATGCTAAACTTTCTACTTTTAACGCCACCGGTCCCTCTCTGTGGTTTCATCAAATGACAAGTGCGAGGAAACTTTGACCCTTGAATGATTTATTCTAAATGCCTTCAAACCTTGATGTCCAAGTTCGTGAGAATTTTTGGACTTGTGCCCATATTATTCTTTGAGCTATATATTTAAGGATGGGCTTACAATTGGCGGATTCCCAATTTCCTGCCCTGAATAAGTGAAAATTCTTTTCTCCATTTCAAGAACAATGGATCCAATTTTCACTCACAAAAATGAAAATGATGTTGCCATTATGCGGACATATTTGCAAGAGTTTCGACCACGAAATTTATGACAACCATGAGGAAAATCAAATTTGAAATTCTTATTTTTCACCCAAATATATTTGACGGCTAAGAGCCTGGAAACCCAGATTTGAGAAACTTTTCATATAAAACTTAATGCCTTGTAAATGATTAAAAATATGAGAATTTTCTCCTTTACTTTTAAACTTTTAAATTTATTCCACTGTTTTTCTCACCCTTCTAAACTTCCCCAATCAATGGCCTCCACACGTAACTTGGACAATGAGGAATTGTCCAAGGAGAAAGCAAGACTTTCAAAGGGTACGACGATAGAGAGAAAATAAACGACCAATGTACTTTTATGCGAATCCTTATTCCAAATCCTTATTACAAACAAATGTTTATTTAACACCTCGCTTTCATCAATTTCACTAATACGAATGTCCTTATTTCTCCACCAAATGCCTATCACCACTTGTCTCTATCCCATCACTTCTGATAGGCATTAAATTTGTAAATAGTTTCAGGACAGATACGAAATTTAAGGAATTAGTACATGCAAAAAGATAGTTATTTAATTAAAGCATTTTTATCTTATTGTAAATAATAATATATATGTATAGTTTAATATACAATTAACGCTTGAAGAGCATAAAAGAAAATTCTCTTCAACAATTCTAACTAGAACAATATTGGAATTTTTCGAGTATAATCTTAAGAATAGCTTTACTAGCGAGTGTGATTTTATTGTTAGTGCAAACATAATACACTGCATACTTTATGCCCACGTATACTATAGAGAAAATAAGCAAGTAAATGTTTGTGGTTTCCAAAGCCAGAGATTATACCGCCTAAGTTTTTGTAGCTCTAATGGTCCTTGGTAAGAGAAGAAAGTAAATAAGCTTAAAAAAAGCAATGCAATTGGATAGAAAGGAGATGGGAAAGAGTGAAAGGAGAGGGGGACTCGAGAGAAAAAGCCGTTCTTGATCGTCTCCCCAAATTGCAATCTATGCACACACGTTGAAGAATACAAATAGGAAAGCTAAGGAAGAAACATTGAGGAAGAATGCGAGTTCACCAAATGTCCCTTTGGTCAGTCGGTCGTTTTCATAATAAGGATATACATATAGTACAAAGGCACCCCAAGAGCTAATACTCAACCTCATCTCTTATGTGTATCTCTTATAAGTTATAACCCTGTTGATGTGGCAGGAAACAAATGACGTGAAGAAAGTAAGTAGACGGGGCTTCACTTGACTGTTGAAAAGAGAACACTGGAATCGTTATGGAACGAGTGAGGAGTGGAGTGAGTGAGACTGACAAATTCATTGTCAATATTTCTTATAAATTTCCTTGGTTCTCTTCACATAGAACGAATACACGACCATTCTTGAATGTTAAGCTTCTTCAAAATTCAAATTTATGTTGTACTTATCTACTTATTGCAAAATCAAGCCCTTTGATATTTTGTATTATGCTATACAAAAACATATTTACTAAGGCTTTGTTAATCTAGTATTATATAAATTCTAACAACTAAATGTTAACATTTTGTCCAATAAATACTTTTCACAAATTACATAACTTTTGCGTATAATTTATATATAGCCCAAATAATTAGAATATGTAGCAATAAGTAAATACAAAGTGTAAAAAATAAACAAAATGCTAGTGAGTCAGAACTACAGAACACAATGGTAAAGTGTGAAATTTAGTTTAAATTGAATAGTTTGACTATGGTCACCCAATGATACTTATCGTAATCATAAGTCACTGCACTCATTTCAATCTCTTTTATCCCTTCAAAGATTCTCACGAAAAGTTTTTCAATAATCTTTTTTATTAAAACTCAAGTCTCAAAGTATTTCCAAAACTCTTTTAATATTCCTATTCTTTCAACATTGTTTTTAGTAATGATCTTTTTTTCCACCTATTTTCCTCATTATTACAACTATTTAATAGAAAATTTCTCTAATAAAAGTCATATAAACTTTTAATATTTTCTAATATTATTAAATGCATTTATACAAAAAGTGAAAAGTTTCTTTTTCTTCGTGTTCCCGTTTTAATAATGAAGAAAAATGATCATTTGATATAAATTAATCTTTAGAAATAGAGGAAGCGAGATTAGCCCAGGCAAACTGATATAGGATATAATTACTTTGCATATAAATACAAATTACCCAATGGGCTCACACTACATAGGGGCTCGACGTGGGAAATAGCCTTGCTAAATGCTTCATAAAATGCTGCAGATGTAATAGCACTTGAAGAAACTTGGAGATGAAAACTCTTCCCAGCGATTTCCAAACCTCCTCTTTCCTTCCCACCATTATGGAAGGAAATTGCACTTGAGGGAAAAAGAGGAAATCCATAGAAGTTGCATAGTGAAAGGGCAAAAGTGAGAATGGTGAGTTATATGCAAGTTGGAGTTTGGAAATTGGTCGTTGGAATTCTGGTGAACCTGGAAGAAGTTTAAGGAGCCGCCAGGAAAAGAATCACATAAAAATAAAAGGTTTTCTCCTCCTCCTCCTTTGTCTCTCTCTCTCTCTTTCTTTCTTAAAAAGGAGGAAAAAGTAATTTGGAATCATGTGGTATCTTAATTTATGAGAATTGCTTAGAAATAGAGACTGTGGGGCTTATTTACACCATCAAGGCTCATCCACTGAACTTAAATTCTTACTCGATGTGAGTTTAAGATCCCGCAGCATTTTCTCCTAATTCCTCTCTTCTCTCTCTCTCTCCCGACAATGGGTCTTGAAGCTGACAAATAGGCACAGTGCGCCTTTCTCTCTTTCCCTCTGATCTTCCTCTGAGCAATTGAAGAGGGGAATCGTTAGAGCGATACGTCCCTACGAGGAATTCTTAAAGAACTTCGCACTGGGCACTGAGTGAATTTCCAAAATTCCCTTTTCCACTACGACCACGTCAGACGAACACTTCGAGAGTCACAAGGAACAAAGAAGAGATAGTGGTTTTACTTTAAAAGTGGGTTTTAAGTATAACCGAGTAGAATCTTATATGAACAGATAGAATCTTGCCGATCTAAACCTATATTTATTCAGAAAACACCGAGTTTTCAACTTAATTGAATTTTTCAAGCCACGGGAGAAGAAAATCAACAATCAAATCTTTTCAAACGCCCATGTCCTATTCAAATCATTCTTTACCTTCTTCAATGCCCTTTTTGTTTTCTTTTCAACCATTTAAATCACCGACGTCATTCATAATTTGGTTCTATTGAATTTAAATAATATCGAATTTCCAATTTTCAAATAAATGGTGCTTTCAAGCAGTAGGAATGACATTCTACAAAATATTTATTCATTATACTACTTTTCTTAAAGTTAAAGAACATTAATAATTTGGATCTGATAAAATTAATGATATAATTTTAATTAGCAATATTTCTACAATTTTACATTAATTATTAATCAAAGTTTCAGATTTTATATTAATGAAGTTAAATAATGAGCTTGAAATAATATACTTAATTGAAATAGCACGAAATAAGTGATCAAAAGAAAAAAGATCTTGTCAAAGTTCCTGGCCCTTAAGAATGAGAAAGTTTCATTGTCACACATTTTCATTGTGAAAAGTTGGAGAGAGAGTAGAATAATTCAATCGGATATTACGTCACCCCATAAAAGCCAAGTCAAACTCCGATTTTCCACCTTCACTCGACTTGCTCCGACCGTAACGGTTATGTAAATGGAATGGAAAAGGAGAAAGATGTCCCATTATCACCTCCACCTACAACGATCCAGAACCTCTGCGCTTACACAATTTCCCCTATTTGTTGAGAATGCATAGGAGTAGAGGAGTATTTGGCCTAAGGGCTTTTATTCACTTCCGGAGAAAAGTATTTTACAATGAAGAACCAATATATAAATACAAAGTGCATCTTTCTCCTTTTCCATGTTGGTTGTTTGAGGGAATTTATTTCAAATTATTTAACCAGTTTTTTGACTCGCTGGGTCTTCTTTCCTCTATGTTTGTGTGTCGTGCGGGTTATTTCTTCATCTCCATGCATAATAGAAAAGCTATCTCTTCAAATCTGGCATGAATATTTTGTTCTCTTTTCAAACCCAGAGGAGATGATAAATAACTCGAGCCGATAGGAAGGTTTTCAAGGCTCATCAAATTCCATGGTACCGTTGGCGCACGACGTGATAATTTCATACTCCCATAACTCAGCGGCTGTCATCACAAAGCCTTCCCTCCTTCCAAATCAAATACTTAATCCTTAAATATTAATACAACACAGGGGAGAGTTCCCACATGGGTTTGGTGTTCTCCGGGTTCTTCCAATACTCATCGCACCCGCCGACATGCACCAGGGATTATTTCGCTTCCTTTCCTAAATAATAAATTAATAAAGAATAAGTATGTTGAATGAAGGAAAGCCACCGTAACGTCCTATTTAAGTTCATCCATTTATTAATTCGGGCTCTTGATGGGGGAAAGACGAGAAGGGAAGTTTCACAAGACACACAGGATTCCATTCGTGGGCGAGTAAATAATATGAGAGAGGCTGGCTTGAAACAGATGTTCAATACTTCCCATGAAGCAGAAAAAGAGATATTGGTAAAGTTAAGTCCCAAGATTAAATCCAGTCAACCATTCTCAAACCTCCAGGCTGGCTGGCTGGCATTTATAGAAGAGAGACGCGATGAGATAACAAAAGTCGCAATTCCATTGCTTTAATTAATAATACACCATATTTACAATTTTCATAATTTTTAAAAATTCACGTTTTCAAATTTTTAAATTTTTCAGTTTGCAGGATTTCACAACTCTAACAGGAATTAAAGTTTACATCACCAAATAAAGAATAGGAGATTGTTAATATATTTAAAAGTGTTTTCCTACTGTTTCGAGTCGAGTATATTATCTCATATTTATTTAATGCTTTCCTTCCTTTTAGCCAAGAAAGGTTGTTTTTGGTTGAATATTTTATATATTTGTTCAAAATGGGCTAATAAACTTTCTTTATATAGCTCGGAAGGAATGAATAAATATTCTTATATGTATACATTGAAATTTCCCAAAAAATCTTAATACTTCTTGCTTTTTCAAGAAAAACAGCCACATTGATAAAATTATTGGCCAAAAAGTTGAATTACATATGCGAAATAGAAATTCCTTGTGAATGAAAGTGTTGTAAAGGAAGTTATGATCTCTTCGTCGACCCTGAAGGGAACTTGATGCATGAATAAGTGTCACGCCACATTAGAACAAGATAATCTCCTTTATTGAACTCAAGCACGGCTCTCTTATACGTTCGCGACTCTCACACTCTCCCATTTGTCTATTTCAATTCAACACTATTTCATATTCTCTCATAAAGCCATACTTTCTTTCATTTCCCCCATGAATAAATTCATTTTTCATCAGATTTTAATATTTAAGCAAAGCAAAAAAAGTAATAAAGTTTTTATATTCCTCTCGACTATGTCTATTCCAAATGCTAAAAATCAAATAAACTCTAAAATTCATTTTTAGTTAAATATTTAGCAACGACAAACAATTTGGAAAATTAATCAATTACTTAATGTTAAAGATTAAGGTTCAAGCTAGGCCAAATAAGTGATCAATTCATATATTAATCTATTTTGATTCTATAATGAGCCTTATTTTGAATCATGAGTCACTCCTCCCAGTCTCCTCTCCTCTCAACCCCACTAGGCGCTAATATCAAAAAATAATAGTGGGAATGAGCAATGAAAAATATCAAATAATTTACACGGTGTATTTAAGTTTGCTTGAATTGATTGAATGGGACATTTTAAAACAATAATCAAATAATAAACCTAATTAAACCCTGCATTTTTAGTTCACTGCCTAATTTCCCCTTGTACCAGAATAAGGCTCATTATAAAATCAAAACAGATTAGTAAGTTAGCTCAGTTTTTCTCCTAAGAAAAGGATGCTTGGATCTTTCTTTATATTGATAATCAGCTTGATAAAAGATAAAGGAAGTTATTGAAGAAAATGAGGATATAGAATAACGTAAAGGGGAATTAAATCATTAGATCTTCACGAGGGAGAATGATCCGCGCGGGAAATCTTTTGGGATCTCAAGTAATTATTGAAGGAAGAATCAATAAGTTTCCTCGTGGGACTTTTTCTCCCCTCACCAATGTCAATCACGCCTCGTCCTTTGAGACAGGCCTTCTAAGACTTCATGGCTAACACATGGAGAAATCCTCTCACGCCGCTCAAAAAAGTCCTTGTGCCGAATAGAAGGGACGTGAAGTGAAATTCCTCACTCTGACGGTGACATGTGAGAGAGCCAAGGAGCGCTTCATTCTCCGATTCCCTTGATGAGGCTGATCAGCCTTGGAACATTCAGGGGAGAGCGAGAAGTCCTGTGTGAGTGTTTCTCCCCAATTGAATCCGGCTTTCTCTTATTCCATCAGTTGTGGGCTTATAAGGAGGAATGGACTAAGGAGGAGGAGGACTAGAGGTATTTAATCGGGCTAAGTATTCACAGCGATCCATCTTCCCTATCCTCTTGTTTGCCAGAGCGAGTCTCTCTCCAGATATTCTATGCAAAGTTTATTGGAAGAGAATGCTAGTGTTGACAAATTTTGTCGTGTCGATGTGTTTTATCGCTCTCTCCTTCGTTTCAAGTAGTTGGAGATAGCGAAGGTCTCGACTCTCTTGACTAGACACTTTGGAACCTAATAAATTGAGATGAAAAAGGAAAGCCTTCTCATTATATTACCTTTATAGCATACGTATAACAAGTTTTGCATTTTATAAAGATCCTTTTCTTGGTAAGATTTAATAATATATGAAAGTATATGAACTGACACCGTTTAACTTAATAATAATATGATATAACTTCTTTAGATATAAAGCTAATGATATTTAGTTTAACCAACTGAACGAAACTTTATATAGTGTAAAATAATTAATGATTACGATACATCAAGCATACCAATTTCCTTGAGTGAGAACGTGAAGTGAAGCGCGAGCTGAACAAAGAATAAAGGAAAAACTCCAGAACTCTCAGTTCCAATAGGGAGGAAAGTTTCTTTTACAATGGAATAGAAGTCTGAGACTCTGGAGAAATTGTCATGAAAAAACTCGGCTTCTGACAGCAATACATACAAATATAAGACTATCTTATAGTTCACAATAGGAGAGCAACACAATGTCCATTTTAATTACTTATTGATTTATGACTCAGATTCAGTCGCGCCACACATAATTTATTAATAGTTATCAAAATATTTAGATACCTAATGCTATTACATAAATAGGGAAAATCATATCTTTAGGACTAGGAAAATCATATACAATATGAGAGTGTGGGATATAAAAGACCATTAAAACTTTTTGGCTTGGATTAATTTAGGGTACTAAATGCATGTGACTTATCCCTCTTTCTCATTAAGCATCAAAAGGATTTGAGATCTTGGAAACTTTCCATTTATGAATAAAGAATGTCCTCGCAAATTTCCCTCTTCCTGGATTTATAATTTATTGGCTTAAATCAACACAGACGATTTCAAGATCAATAAATGAAAAATTATTTTGAAAAAACTCGTAGGTGTAATGTTATTTTTTAAAACTGATTTGGTAAATGGCAAAATAATGTTTAAGCTGTATAGTATTCTTATTATGTATAAGATTTTATTTTAATAAAAAAATAGAAAAACGCAATACGGAACTGTTTTATATTCTCATCACACTGTTTTTTTGTTTCTAATTCCATTTTAAGTTTTAAATTGTTCCAGTTTACAGTTGAGATAAGATCGATTTCATAAATGATTGTTCGTGAGGAAAATAGATGAAACTCATCTAACGGATCTATTTTAATTCCTAGTCAAGTCACCATGTTTGATCTTATCATAAACGAGAACAATTAAAATTATAATACTTTTACATTATTAGTTTTATTTTAATCTTTTAATCTTTTTACACCAAATCCTGTAATTCGTTAAACAAACTTTTTTGGATTAATTAGCTAAAGCTCAATGTAAATAAAAAGTTAACATTTTCTCTCAAAAGTTTTCCCTAAAAAGAAGTTTGATGCGACAAAAGATGCGCTTAAGATATAAATCTCCCTAATGAAAGCTAAATCATAATTTGCTCTGTATTATGGAGCGTGCAAAGACATTCATTAAACATAAGAAATATTCACTAATTTCGTTTATTATATAACTTTACGCATATACAAGACTACTACAAATCAAGTTTTCAGAGTTGGATTTTGAAAGGAAATGAAACTAATTCGACCACGTTTGAGAAAATCTTTATGGTCTCCCTCTTTTAAGGCTCCGTACTCTTCGTTGTGCTTTTCTGTTAGATCTTGTATTGTTATATGGGATGAAAATGTTTCGCCAGTTCTTAAGCAAATTAAACGAAGTCCTCGAGACTCTTTGAGTGTTATCTTATTCTCAGGAGCATTCTCCGTAGTAGAGAGCTATAGAGGTGATTTCAATATAAGACGGATAAAGTCCTCCTTGATAATAGTTCTCGTGGAAGGCGAAATGAAGGGGCTGACGATGAGTCGGTTCTTTCTCTCTCATGTCCTTCTCTCTCTCTCTCTCTCCCTCAAAAGCGAGGAAGTGCGGGCCGAGAAAGAGAAGCCGAGTAGAAAGTTGAAATCGTCGGTCGGTGGTAGTGGCAGAAGAAAAGGAATTTCTTCCCCCCACGGTTTCAACTCCGAGGAACCGAACCATGAATTTTGCTTAGTACTCTCAGTTCCAAAGTGTACTTAACTATATCATTAAATCTCGTGTTAAGCCGACATTACGGTCAAATAAAACCATATAGACTAAAAACTTTGGCTACCCAGCCTCCGCACTCTACATCCTACAAATTATGCTTTCCTTGTTAGTTCCTCCTCCTCTTTTCCGACTCAGATGCCCTGAATTCTTATAGAGCGAAATGTGTTTGTGTATATACGCTTATTAATATTACACTCATCATTAACCCGTGCATTGATTCTCCTAATTCTAATACAAACCAATGTCTGGACTCAGTGAAGTTACAGCAGATTCATTTTGGACACCCATAATTTTCCTAAATATTATCCTCCCTACCTCCTGGAAACATGAATTGTAATTTACTCTTTTGTATGGCAGCACCAGGGGGGAAACTTAATGTTTCCTTCTTCCCCAATTATCGCTGTTCCAAATTTCGCCGTACCATAAGCCACATGGGCTCACATAACAAACGAATTATCCTTCAAATTTTGTTTTATTTCATTAATAAAGTATATAGATTACTCTAAATAACTTTTTCACAATATAATATATGAGTCAAAATAGTATTTAAAAATGAGATAATTCTTTTCAACAAATACCATTACAAGCGTGCTTTTATATATTTTGCAAAAATGGATTCATAAAATATATTTTTATTAAAACAATCGACCGTTTAAATGTATCAGTAGAATACAATTGAATAAACCCAATTTCTCGCAGGCTAACGACATGAGATTAAGGTAACATTTTGCTAAATTTCTGGTTAACTTTTCGATTATTTGAAAAGTGAAATTCGATAATCTCTCATATTATTATCCACATTAAAATAAATGGAATAATAATTTTGTTTTGATTAAAATTTTGATAAGAATGAAAATTGATAAGCAAATCAGTAATAGAAGCAATAAACATAAAACTGCGTATACCGCATATATCCCACAAAATTGAAATCAGCACGGGCTAAACTTTCATTTTCATTGATTGGCCCTTGGAGAATATCATTAGCTGAGTAAGAAAATGGCTGTTTATAGGGCTGGCTTTTTGGTGAAATTAGAGTTAATAACTAAGAAGCTTTTAGTATGAATTAATCCTTTTGTGGTCCCGCCAAATACTATCTAAAACCTCGTCAAACACAAACAAAGGGCAAGAGATTATAGAAGAGAACAACTGCGCATTAAATCTTATGAATTTAATTTAATCTTATGTAAATTCGTAAGTAAATTTGTATGAAAAATAAGGATTACAATAACATTCTTAGGTGATAAATGTAATGATCCACTTCACTGTGATGAATTAAGAGCCATATTCCTAAACCCTTTTGATTCTCAATTACGAATCAAAATCACAGTCAAATCACTCATTTGGTATTTCTTATTATTTGATCGATGATTGATAATCAAATCACCAATCACTCTTGATTGGGATCCGACAATCAAAATCACTTTCCGTATTCATAATAAAATTTGAGTGTGAGTGGTCATTCAAATGTGATGAAAAATAAAAAAATTGATCTCCTAGAGGAGTAGAATCACGCTTTCAATCACCCATACTTTTACTTTAATAAGTTTAATTTTCCTCATTATTTTTAAAATGTGAGATTAACATTTTGTAGAGAATTTAATTCTTTTTCTGATAGCATTAAATATTATTTGATGATTAAAGAACCTAATAGTAATTTAAAATGTAATTATTCAAGAGTAGGAAGAAATAGATGAGCGAACTAGTGAGTGGCTCTCCCATTCAATCCCATCTCACAATTAAAAGGGTTTTCAAGTGAGTTCATTTACATTGGAATCATCCGGACTACTTCATTTATGTCTTCTGAGAGCTCTGATGGACATGAACCACCGCCAGTCTTTCTGGTTTCTCTTTTGCGTTTTGTAACCTATTAAATAATCTATTAATCTTCTATTTATAAGATTAATCTGTAAAATTATATAATACTATCATATTTAAATAAATAATCATTATAATTTACCTCTTTTTTAGTTCTGGCCTTCTTGTTCCCCCACCATATCTTAATTTGATCTGACGTTCGTTTTTGCACAGTTGAATCACAGTTGAATTCGGTCACAATTAGACTCAAGGCTTTTGCTTTTTTACTTTTTTGCTTTGTTCTTGGTAGGTTTGTCTTCTACAGCTTTAGTCTACCTATTGATTATACTAAAGAGTAAGGTTTTATTCAGAAGTAATATTGGGAGCTTTAACGTCGCTCATTTTTAAGTTCTCTGTAAAATAACCATAAAAATTTAAAGATTCCGCTTAAGTTGGATGATTTGATTGTGATTGAACAATCAAAATCACCAATCACGTGATGACAATCAAAATAATGATTATCAATATGGAAGTGATTTGATTGTGAGTGTGATTAGGCGATCACAATCACATGAGTGTGGTTTTGATTTTTCATTAAGAATTGGACCCTAAGTACTTGAAAATTATAAAAACAATAAATTTCATTGGGCATTGGTATTTTTCAAAATATTTGATTTTAACAAATAAAAACGCGGATTTACGATTATTGGTGTGCTTCGGCCATTTGTATCCGCTTATCTTAATATTCCAAACGATATTCAGTGAAGCATTAAAAGAAAGCGGAGAGAAAATTTGAAATTTAGTCTCTGAGCTGACTTTAAGCGAAGGTTAAAAAAGTGAAATGGGATCATAGAAAAGGAAATTTAACCAGAAATTACAGATCAAATTGACGCGTCGCTGAGGAAAAGGGGTTTTTCTACGAGAGGATAAGTGGGGAATATACATCGGGAACTCGGGAGCGAATCTGCTCTAAGTTGAAGTCGATGGGCAATGGCGAGTGTGTCGAATGGGGTTGAAAGGACCTTGGAAGTGAGGAATACGAGAGACGGAAAGGACATTCTCCGATTCCCAACACCTTCACCTCTTCCACAAAATTTTTCCACTCCCGCCAACATTCCCCTTTCGTTAAAGAAACATTGAAGAGTATCGAGAGGAGCATTTCCTCTTCCCTTTATCGCCTATTGCTCAAGACATATTTACGACTTTCCTACAAAATATCCTCGCCCATCCCTCTTGAGCTGGTGGAAAAAGCGGCTCAGCAGGGCAAGGAAAATTCCATGGCGGCGGCGGTTGGTCTAGGTGAAAGAATACTCGATCTGACTCCACTGACGTAAAGTACCTCTTTACAGCCCCTATAAGCTCCTTTCTATACTTTTTTTTATTCTCCATCTTGATCAGATGAGAGCTTCGCGTGGAAAAGATGACAGACCTAAATAGATGACGATCTTTAAAATACCATCAACTTATTTCCAAATATCTTATTCACTTTCACTCGACACTCTAAACCAAGAAACCAAAAGTCCGCTCTAAATCCTTTCATTTTACATTTTAAACCAAATCTTCCTATTACATTAATTAATTTTTAATTACACAATTTTTAATTAAGTATCTGTCATATTAAATGAACTACAGAACAGCAAACTTGTAAATTAGCAATTTAATCCAAATAAATGCCTTGCATAATAACCGCAATGCTAATTATCAAATTTAAAAGACCAATTAACCAGCTTTCAATTTAACGAAAACAAATATTCATTTTTGGAATTATAAATTAAGGATGAATTGGAGAATAATTCGATCCAAATTCAAGGAAGGTGAGATAAAATGATAAATGTGTACAACCGGAGGGCCAGAAGGAACACTTTGTATACTCGCAGCGACTACAGTGAAATTAGAGCTTTAAAAAGCATCATTGTCTTGTAGAAATGATATATATTTTACGTCGAGCATTAGGAGGCTGCAGAAGGCCCTTTAAAATTTCACCACGAAGTCATCCTTTCAGTGGTGAAATAGCCCATAAACTTATTGTGGGCGAGTGGGGGACAAAAGAGGGTTCTGATGTTTCTCTGCTCTAATCATCTGCTTTTACTCTGCTCTCTCCACTGAAATACCCTAATAGCATAAGGATGAGAGATATCTTATTTACTGTTTCTCATAAAAGTCTTTGCCCATCGTTTTTAGTTTACGATGAAGGGTCCGAGAGTCTTATGGACATGGTGAGTCTATAAGTGAAGTCCATATGAGAAAGTTTGTATTGGAAAAATCGTCTCTCTTTTTTGTGTAAAACTCATCATCGATTTTTAATTGACCAATCCAAGATTCGTTACTTGAGCCACTCTTGTTATTTGCAGTACTTTTGGCACGGGGAATTACTTTTGCATGAAATGATGAAACAATCTATAGGAATTTATATGTTGTTATACCTTATGGACTTTTGTAGTGTAAATGAATATTACCTTTGATCAGCATCTCCTTCAAGAAACTTAATAGGCTCGTGATACCAGAAAACAGAAGAATTAGAGAAGTAATTTCATTCTGGTTGGAAGTGCTATATGCATTATAGCTCATCAGGCTCCGCCTGAGGTTAGAGGTTTGCTCTAATTGTTTAAATTTCACGCTTAAAAACAATTTGAGTTAAGAAAATTCGTAAATGAGTTTTTAACCATTTGAGATAACTTCCATTATATAGATCATGAGAATGGCTTCATTTCATTCGAGGAATGCTTAAATTCAATTTACTTCAACTCACTTCTCAAAAGTTCCCGTAAGAATTTAATCTAATCTAAATGAGTGGACGGGGCTCCGAACTTTATTCCTCCTGTGCCACTTGGAAATGTGGAACTCGACTAGAAAACTATCGCAAATTACTTAAAGTTTGAGTTTCAGGAGTCAACAGCGAAGATCCGCTTTACTCGCCTTCTTATTTCCTTTTAACACAAAGTGGGGACTTTACATTTATTAAAAGAAAGTCAAAATAAACCCAAATTCTCATTTAATTCTCCCTAAGTCCTTCTTGAATCCCTATTTATTTTCCTAAACTAAAGCCTCAAATCCAATTTATTTCTAATAAAGAAAATTAAATGGCTTGCGCAATCTTCCAATTTTGAAGGAAAGAGCAAGAGAGAAGCGAGATTTAATATTCTTTCATTATTGAACACGAAAATATTCTTTTGATTGAGTCACAAACTTCACAGGATTTTGATTTTTCTGATGGATAAAAATATTTCCAATCAACGTTTTCATTTTCCTTGGATCAAATTAATGGCAAAAATGAAACAATCAAATAAAATTAATACTCCTTTGAAAAATGTAGTTGAGATATTTTTCATGCTTGAGAGCATAAATCAAGAATGCCATGCGAAATGGATTTTATGTTCTCCCTTCAATGAACATTGAGAACTCGAGTTTGTGATTCTGCCTGGAGTAAAATACGTTTTCGTTTCAATTCTCACATATATCTTTATCTTGGTAAAGCCTTGTGAGTGAAAACAAGGCCAAGCTATCATTATTTTGGAATAAATTTTAAGGGGCATTAGCACACGATAGTTTACAAATTTCATTCCATAGGTTAGGTTAATTTATTCCTATATTGGGAAAAAAGGAGCGCATCCGGAGCCAAAGGTGTTAAAGGTTCACAAATTTTACTAGTAGGAAGCTATAAATCATCTCGCAGATTCAGATGATCATTTTGGACTACGGAGAGGCTATGCATACATTATTCGTACGTAGTTTATCAAACGAATGTCTCCGCTCTCCTCTTGGGCTCCTATGGGACTCAAATGAAAAAGAAGAGATGAAAATAAAGTAAAAGCGTCTATGAATATTACATAAAGAGAAGAAAGTGGAGGAGAAGGACATTTCTCTCCATTCATTCTTTAAGAAGTAATATTGTTTCCTCTTTTATTTCATATACTTATTCAACTCCGCCGACGGTTTCTTTCTTAGGATCATAGAGCATTTTTCCAGCTAATATTCATTCTTAGGAATTATGGGAAACTCTGAACTCTGCGGTGAACCGAGAAAGCCAAGGGAGACGCCTTTTTCAAACGATTTGGCTTTTCTGACTTTCTTTTATTAACCCGAGAACCATAAATTAGTTTGGCAATAAACCACCATATGAAACCACATTCATAAATAAATAACCACTATATTTAACTATGCATGATTGTTTTCATTAGGAATTCTCTTATATATATTTTTTGAAAATTATTTAACTAAACTCACTTGTTTCAAATTAATCTTTAAATATTTTATTATATTTTAAAGTTTTGACTATTAAGGAATTTAATTTAATATATAATTTGTCGTTATGGGATTTTTCTTGCATTCGAGATCAACAAATTGTTGCAAATGAAAATATGAAATTTGTCTCTCAAACTTGTGATAAATATTTCTTAAAGCAAGAGCGCATTTGACGATGGTCGGAGATGAGAAACGCGTTTAAGGAATCACCCATGGTGGAATTAAAGAGATGAGGAAATGTTCTTCTTTATGAGTTGTAAGAAAAAGGCGTTTTCAGAAATGAACTTGTTTATCATGTTCCATGAAGAGCAAAGGGAAAAATGGGTTGGCGTGACGCAGAGGTTTCCTCATTAGATATGCTCATAGGGAAGCGCAGTTACCGCAACGAATGGCTCTTCATTTGTTCCTCTTCTGGATATCTTTTTCTCCTTATGGGATGCGAATAGCTCACTCCAGAGAAAACTTCATTCCCCTCATGGGCTACACACATATTTATCATTCTACAGTTAATGAACCTAAGGCCTCCTCCCTTTTGGAGCTAAATAATGAAAAGGCTCTCCGGTATAAATCCACCATTAGTACATTAGGATAAGTAACTTGCTAAATTGGAGGATTTAAGCTTTAATCACAAGCAACTTTGCATACAATCTAACTCCCTGTTCTCGTTCTTTCATTACATACATTCCTTCCCACTCTCTTAAATTGAATTTTAATTTGCATATAAAATTAGAATTTTAAAAAATAAAAATTCATGGGGTTATTGACCAAATAATATGCTGTAATAGAGCATTGCAGTATTCGCATTACTTACAATTTGGGCATTTTATAATATCGGAGTGATGTGAAGAAAATAAAATGCATAAATATGTTTTCTAGTTTTAATTAGTATTTATAATTAGGTTGGTGTGTGTTTTTTGTAAAATGGCGTTTATTAACCATGAAATTAGTTCCCATAAAAGTAAGATATGCTCATACATTAATATGATTAGGTACCTCATTTTAATTTCAACTTCACTCTTGGTTTATCTTTTCATTATTTAGTAAACAAATTATCTTTAAATATACAAACGTGTGTATATTTTTTTAAAAAGCAAATAACTTTATATTTTCATCTTAATGTCAGGGAGTGCCTTATCCAATTTATTAATTACAGTCTCATCCATTAAACGAAGAGAAAAATTAACTGGCAACCTCCAGATTAATAAAGTGCTCAACCTTACACGCTAGGGAGCAATTAGAACGATGAAGATTAGGGTGAAAGCTAATAAGATACCCAGGAAGGGAAAGGGGAGAATAAGTGAGAAACAGCAGAGTTCTGGTCTTCTATACCTCCAGCGAAACATTTAATGTACTTTTGTTATGTGGTATAAATCCAAATCGCAAAACCCCAAGGTTTAATAAGGTCTACTCTTTAGCCAAAATTTCTATTTACCTCCGACCATCTGAGTTTAGTAAATTATCAGGTTCGTTTATTGTCGCCTGGGACTTGAGATAACTTCAATGTCATGCACACTTCTTCTCAAAGTCAAAACAGTCCAAGTGAGTGGGAATTCTCACGAGTTTCCGTTGGGGGTCTCATTTCGGAATAAATCCGCCACTTAGGACTAGCAATTATAACCATTCTGACTCAAGTCATTAAATCTGGAGAGACAAATAGGAAATTCATAATTAACCAAAGCTTTCACATTTATGCTAACTGCCACGCTACCTTTATTATACGTATAAATCTGTCAGTGGGAGTCACAAAAATTGCCAATTAAATAAGTACAAAAACCCGCGGTTGTATTTCTCCTTTATAATATATTAAATCGGCTATGAAATGTCTTGAGAATTAAATGGTCTGGGGCTCTTGAGGGCTGAAGAGGAAAAAAGAGATAGTAGAGGGTTAAGAAAGTGAAAATGAAGATTTTCTACGAACGTAGAATTACGGGGCCCATAAGAATAAAGACTATTGCTGGCATAAATCTCAAGGTGAAAAGATATATATACATTCGGGAGAGGAAGAGAGAAAAACGAAAGTTTCCCAGCTTTCCCTCCTTCTGTATATTCATGAATGTTGTGGCGAAGAGTGTGGCGGAGATAGGAGGAAAGGAAATTCGAAATTCTGCAAGAGTCTTTCTCTTAGCCATGCAGCTTTACCTTTCAACACATAGGAAATATCCATAGGAGGTTTTGCTCGGGGTTTTCCTTAAACTCCACCCTGGAGTTTGAGGGATTTTTAGAGTATCGGCTTGTGTTAGGTTGCAAAATAAGACTCTCTCGCATCTTCAATTTTTATCTGGCAGGGAGAGTCGGGGAGGTTTAACGGTTCAAAAACGTTGTGAATTATGAAAGACAATATATGCCAATCGATCGTTTGATACATTTATGAAAAATTGGGCTCGAATCCATAAAGAGCCCATGCAGTGGGAGTCTATTGAGCCTATTGCAAACTTCACTGTCTCTCCTCCTCATTCTCTTTCGCATAAATATTCCGCAACTGCATATTGAAACCTCCTGAGGACCACCGCAGAGCTTCACAATTCCTTTGAGAGAGAAATATATGCAAAGGCGTTGAGAAAACTGAGTGAGTGCGTTCGAGTCCCCACGTTTCATCTTATTATTCCAATATCCGTATTATAAATAGCCACCAAGATGTGATACAATGAGGAAGCGGTATTCGATCAAAGAGGCGCCGTGGTGACTGCGGTGAACGCACATTGTTCATACGCGCTTTCCCCATAATGCCCCAAATCCCATCTAAACTCGACTTTATTTATGCTCCAACCCGAGAACCGTGTCCTCCCAAGTACAATGTGTATACATTTAATATACCCAATCTACTAATATGATTATTCCATATTATATAAACTACTTATTCTTCCAAAGAATAATACATTTTTCTATTCATTATGGATACATACTTTACATTATAAGAAAGAATAGAGTAGAAGTATTTTTATATGGGAAATATCATAAGTAATAATAATATCATGTGACTATATGGGCCTGTCGGAGGAGTAAAAGATTCCTTATATTTGCTTTGGACAATGGCAATCTATCTCTATATTTTCTCCTTCATAAACCCCTATCTTCCAACAACTGGAGTGAATTGAGGAAGAGGCTAAGAGGAACACATCAAATATTGTGTAGGGTGTAATGTGTGTACAGCTGAGAATTGAGGATATCCGGAAAACCATTTCGTATTAAACATACCATAATTGTCTCTTTGGTATAGGAGAAAGAAGGAGAGAAGCCAGCAGTCCGATGGCTCTCATGCCAACTCTCCATTATGATTATCTCGTCCCCCGCTTGTGCGGCGAGCCTCTTTATATAATTTATCATTATCATCAAAGACCATGCCTTTATTAACTCCTGCCGAGCTTCCATTTTCACTTGTAAAATTTGATCAAGTCGAAAGTGTCTAGTCTAAATATTACAATTGAAAATCGATAATTCATATTAATTTTTCTTTCAGTCATTCATTCCTATACATTAACTAAGTACCTAATATGAAACGTTTATCTTTATATGCCGTATGTCTATTTTAAAATTAATAAATTTAAATTTGATTGTCATTTTAAAAATTTTTTACCTTAAATCTAAATTATCAATTCAGATTTAGTTAATTCTTTGAATTATTTACTATTTATTTGTAATTATTGTACAGAATGATCTTAAATAATGATGTAGATACTACTATTAATAAGCAGAATTTGGTTTCCGCCCATCAAATGCCATAGTCAAACAAGTTTTTATAAAAGTAACATTAAAAGAGAAAGAGTTTGGTGCAAATTGAAGGGAGAATAATCAAATCATGAATCCCAAGTTAAACTTTCTTTATGAGGGAGAAAGGGGATACAGTTTTGCAGTTATCATTATTTAGAGTTCGTTTCGTTAAATTAGAGAAAGTAGTAGCAGGACTCTGTTTCATGGTGAAACCTTATTAGGTAAGTTTTAATTGAACGAGATGCGAGTGGAGTGTAAGGGCAAGAGTGAGAGCATATTAAATGAGCTAAATCAATGGAAGAGAGAGTCGTGAAAAGGAAATAAAGCTTAATTAACGTTTATGCCCCTCTCATTTCATAGAGTTTATACATTTGAAGTGTGTCTCTTTACCATTAGAAGATTGGGGTTGTGACAGGGGCTCAAAACTCATTTGGACCTTTTACCCTTGGCGTCCTCACTGCTAAACTTTCCAGGAACCGTTTCCCAACATTCCCAAACAGAATTGTAATATAAAAATACGGGGTAGAAGTACACTATTAGGTATACTTTCATCGTCTGTGTAGTATGATCATGATCACTGGAACGGGGAGAGATGAGGACTGAGGAGGGAAGTTTTTCTAATGGGCTTCCACTCTTTTTACTTTTTCCTTGGCCCAAGGAAAAACTAATTCAGATATATTGCTCTATTCATGGAAGCTAAACAGGTTCAGTTTATGAGATGAAAACCGTGGAAAGTTTTCCATGTTATGGGAATGGGCCTGAAATTCCACTGCCAGGGTCCTTCATTTTCTCCTCTTGAGGAAATGAATATGGAGTCCAGGGCTTGTATACGATTCTCGTCATGGGGAGAGAGCAATGAAATAAAATCTGGCATATGCCACTACTCTTCCTTTTAAAAAACTCCGAGAATGGTCGCTCTCTTTTTGGCTCGCTCCAAAGAACCTTCGCCCATGTAGAATGTTCTTTTCAAAAATTAACGGTCCACTATTACATATCATTTCTAATATCACTCATACATTACATACTCTATGTCCTTTTTCTTTAAATAATCGTCTCCAATCTATCTCTGAATTAGTATTATCTTACTTTTAGATAAAGAAATTGGCAATAGATTCTTCAATCCAGGCATCTCTATTCATATATATACATATAAAAATAAAATATTGTTTAGAAAAAAAAAATATTTTTTCAATAATAATAAAAAAATTATAAATAAAAAAGTTTTTTAGAGCACAATTAGCATTGGAGAACTTTAACTTTAGCAAAGTGTTCACTATTTTTGACTCTCTTGCCGATTTTCGGTTATATTTATAATATCCTCAATAGTTGAATTCTATATGACTCCACTTGTGTTTTTTGTGCGAAGAAAGCAGCCCTCGTTATCAATGTCACGTATCTAGCGGAAGTTAAGAGAGCAATTTGTCTGTAAGAACTTGAGTCAGAGAAGATATCTTTTCTCACGTTAAAGACCTTTTGAAGCGCAAAAGTAAATTCGATAAGGGAATGAGAGAGGAAGGAAGAAATGAGGGGCTCTTTACTTTAAAGCCTCTTGGCTCAAAGATGTTTTCACAAAATAAAAATCAACCTTACCCCATGCTCTTTGTCAGCACTGGAATCTCCGGCTAAAGAACGAGCTTGAGGAAACCCCTTTAGAATGAAAATGAAAGAAAATCGAAGTTTATGACAAAAATTGGAAAAATCTATATACATTCACGACATAGTAAATCCAATTATGATAATTTGGAATAAAGGGACTCGAAAATAACCACCCTTTAAACTTCGCTGATAGCTCGTAATTTGTCTTCGTCAATTTTGCAAAAAATCAGCATAAGTCTTCCTTGTTCTATGAAAGGGGCTTCATTCTTTCTTAGTCTCACATGATGAAAATTTTATGAAAATAAAATCCATTAGCCTCTCGTCAATCACTTGACTCTATTGGCTTTTAATTTTGCAATTTGAGAAAAATGTGCGCGAGCTTTTTAAAAATCCCAACTTCAAACTCATTTATCAAACTTTTTAATAAAGTATTCACATCATAAACAATTTCAATTTACCAAATAAAAAATTCCTTTACATTTCAACAAACTACAAAGAGAAAAAATGAAAAATCTGGTTCACTTTCTGCAAAATTGTTTTATTTTTTTACAGAGAATATAAGTATATAATATAAGAGTATAGTAAAACTTATTATAATAATATAGGAATGTTTGTATGCAAAATAAGATAATTAAGCAGATGATGAGAAAGATTTATATGTTGGAAATCGGATATTAAGGGAACAAGAGAGTAATTTGTTTAAATATCCGATTAGAGGTCTCCTGAAGCGGAGCAGCGAAGCGCCTGGAAAGTATGTGCAAGCGAGATGAATTTAAAACCTTTACTGCCATTCCTTGTATTTAAGGCCGCTATTTAATTATGGGAGGAGTCGAAGACGCCGGTTTAAAAATCATCAGAGCAAAATAATTGCATTAGTAGGAGAGTAAATTCAATGGGATATAGATAATGTATGGTGTTATTTGGCCATAAAGTTGATCCGGCGGAGCAATAAAAAGACTCACTTCCTCTCCTCCCTCTTCCTCTTCCACAAGAAATGATCCTTCACTATCAGACGAGGAAATAATATATATATATATATATATATATATAAGCAATTCAAATAAATTGAAATTTGATTCAAAAATGCCCATCCACCATTTGAATGCAAGTATGTAGTTTAAATACATAAATAAAACTCAAGGATATAACATCACGGACGAAATAAATAAATATATATTTTTTCACATATGAAAAAATCTTTGCTCTCTTTGAGCTCTTTGTAGGACAAGGAATGTTTTCTAAATAATAATGTAATATGTGTAATATCTAATGTAGGAAACTCGAATATAAACTCGTTTAAGCTCGTAACATAAGAGCAAAAGGAGATCGTACTGGAGAATATGGTGAGAAATTGAAGGCTTTTACAGCTGGTTTCCCCTCTGACCCCTTTTTTCCTTTCTCTTCTCTCCCATCATCGTTTCTCCCTCAACCTGATCAAAATGAGCCTTTCTGGGTTGAATGTTCAATCACTCAGGATTTGAAGAGTACTTTCGGTCCCCGGTATGATTACAAACTAATGAAGGATTCCACTTGTCTTTTCTATTACAGTTCTCTCCACCAACTTGGCAGAGGAGGACGAGGAGTTTGACATTTCAGCTTACACTCCACCAGGCCCTCACTTTGATAAAGAATATTCTAAAAATGTGACTGCACTTGTTGGAAAGACGGCCTCTTTGACCTGCCGCGTGAGAAATTCCGGCAATAGAACGGTATTTCCCTTTGTCATTAAAAGGCCCACTTTCCAACTTTCACCCTCTTCTCATTCTTGAAACATGTGTACAGATCTCATGGGTGCGACATCGAGATATTCATCTTCTCACTGTTGGACGAGATACTTATACAAGTGACCAACGATTCCAAGCTAATCATAAGCCGCATACGGACGAATGGACTCTTCAAATTAAATATCCTCAGGTTTAATTATTTAAATATTTATTCTATTCTAATATGGAATTCACATGAATAATTTTTTATTGACCAGAAGCATTGGAACATAATGGAACTACATAATATAATTGAAAGCGGAACAAATTATTTTATTATTATTTCAAAACAAATACTTTGTCTTATTAAATAATAAATAATTGAAATAATTTTTAGATCAGAGATACGGGAATTTATGAATGCCAAGTTTCGACGACGCCGCCAATTGGACATTTTGTTCATCTAATTGTTGTCGGTAAGTAAAAAACATGCTAAGGTTCATTAAGATATCTGTAATTCCTGTCTAAAAATCGAATTGTATGTAGCATTGTATGATTGTGATAATACATAATGTCATTTTTTAAAAATCGCCCAAGTTCACATTTTGTCGACTTCATGAAAAAATACAAGCATTGAAGGAACGTCACGAGGAAGACAAAATTTTATACCATTTCATCGTTTCCTTTCATATCAAGTTTTCCAGATAAAGTAATTGTTTACCATTCATATAAAGTTACTTCGTATATAGGACTAGGCAAGTTTGAACACGTGTGTAATTTAGACTTGGAGCTTAAACTTGACCAAAGGCTTAGGAGTTTTAAGATGATTTATAAGTATAAATAAAAGATTGACCCAGTTGTAATAGAGAAAAGATTTTTCTATTATATTACTTTAGACTGGTCTAATGTCAAAAGCACATTTGAGCTTTGAGAAAAGATATAAAATTAAATGACAAAAAATACAGGCAAAATGCCATAAAATATTGCTGCATAAGGAGTTTTCCCTTTCACTCAGCTTGTATTTCGAAGCTCGAGAATTCCATTTAATACTTGAGCTCTTCTAAGTACAAGATGATTCTCTAAATTCTCAAACTCAGCAACTTGAACTTCCTCAAGATTTCCTTTATGTAATATCTTCCCAACAATTATTAATACATTTTGAGGATCTCACTTGCAGGTATTATAACTCATATAACTCCTCACTAGCTCCGTCTAAGGTTACACATATGGTTTTCAAAGAATCCACACGTCTCGAATCCCTCCGCTCGACTTTAATCATTCATATTACTTGAAGTTTTTATCTCCAGATAATGATATAAAATAGTAAAAAGGGAAATTCAATAAGTGCGAGATCTCAATAAAGAGGAGAGACATAAAATGAGATGAATATAGTCAATGTTAATTGAAATTCTTCAAGGACACTGATGTGGGAATAATAAAGAATTCGAATTTAGAATTCAATAGAACTTTTTCAAGAATCTGGAATCTGTCTCTCGTCTCGCCTCCAACTCCATCTAATCTTCCTATTCCTCTTTATAATAAGAAAGGCGAGATGGTGAAATTCCTTGATTCAATAATAGATCGGGAAATGAGGGATCGATCTAAATGGGAAGAATGGAATAAATAGAGGAAAAAGTTTGCGAAAGCTTTTCTCTCTCTCTCTCTCTCTCTCTCTCTCTCTACTCCTTTTCATTTCCACTCCTCATCAGGGCTTGGAGGATGTGGATCTATTATCTATTTTATTTTCTCCTTTTTTCAACGAGATCTCTCGAGGTCTTGAATAGACTCTCGAGGAGTCTGAAATAAGAGCTTCCCCCTGCATAGTTAGTGAAATTGGAATGCTTCTCGCCTCGCTCTTCACTCCGGGCAAAGGCAGGCACTAATAGTCTCATCCTTAAGGGCTCAACTCAACTACGACAATCGAATTCTGTCAAGTCAACTTATCCACAAAGAGTCCCAGAACTGCCTACAAAGGAGACAGCCACCAAAGTTTTAGAAAACAGAGAGTAGAAAAAGTTTGAAAGGCATAAGAGAGAGAAAACTTGGTCGCTTTCGCAGAATATCAGGTCACGCCTCTATATATCTCCATCATTTTGTACACTTTTCCTCTTCTCACGGCGTAAAAAATCATTATGTCGCTCAATTTTTTCTAGATGTGTGCATTGAACAGCTAAACGCAGCTTGGTATTTGATCATAAATGAAGCTCTTTCTACAAGTATTTCATGCTATGTATAAAGCTTTTTACATTTACATATAGTACTTGAAAAGTATGTCAGGTCTAGTTTTTATGAATAACGTTAGGATAATATGAAAAGGGGAGATTGGCAATTTAGTCACAAGCACTTTTTCATCATTATTTTCATAACTCTATTACGAAGAAAATATTGTGAAACATCTCTATAAAATTCTCAAGTTGCTACATCCTTTCAACCCAAATTTACAAGTTTAAAATGGTCCATGAACCTCAATCTTATCCTAAAGATTCATAACATTAAATCTTTATACGCACTATAAAGATTTACGCAAGGAATACAATGATAAAATAACCAAAAATCCCCTGTTATTTTAAATTTATCAAGATACACTTCTTATAAATATAACTTCTCATGAGAATGATAAATATTTATTATACATTTAATGGAGGATTTATATCTCATGATAATCACCAATGCCAAGATTTTGCTAAAATTAAAAATATATAGTTTATTTAGCTAAGCTTTGATAATTAAAGAAATATTTAGATTTTAGCATAAAATAAATGTGAAATGCCAGTTGAAATCAGATCACGTTAAAAGAATGAACGAGAGTGAAAGGAGAGGAGAAAGTCCTGTTTAGAAACCCTTGAGAATGAAACGTGTCCTCTCATACGTAGTTTATGTGCATAGACAGATGGCTTGTCATCTGTTCAATCCGACCGAAAGCCCTTCCCGATTTCCCAAAAATAGAATTCCCTATGGTAAAAAATACGATTTACTTTACTGTATAATGTTGTATATCGACTAGGGAGAGGGATATAAAATATGACAAGTCCGCGTATGAACGTGGAGGACGTGAAGCATTTTACCACCACCTCACATTGTCCCTTTACAACCGACTACATTATCCTGTCAGCTTCACAGTCCAAGTCCAAATTTGCAAATCAAATTGTGAACGTGACGGGAAAATGGCTTTTACCTTGGTATATGCTTTTGTGTACAAATACTCTTCTGGGAAGTTTCTAGTAAATAACAGAAAGGCATGGTGTCGTCAATATGAGAATCTCCCTCATTTGTTCAAAAGTTTGTTTGTCCTAAAAGACGAAAGTCGAAAATTTATGGACATTCATATTTATAATGATTTTTAAAACATTCGATTGACTATTTTACTAAAAATCAATTTGCATTAATAACGAAATTTTTTATATTTTAATAATTATAAAAGCATTATATTAGAAGTTATTTTAGATTTGGCTTTAAGAATTTAGTTATTTAAGATATCATAATTGATTATCTAGTCAATTCAACTCCAACAATATATCTTTAGCATAAAAAATGCAAAAACAAATACCATAAATAACGAGGGCGGCGAATTAAAAAAGTTTCCTGTAAAGAATCTGATTCTAAATTGATTATACCATGGAAGGAAATGATGTGTGAAGAGCGTTAGAACCCTCCAGCATTCATATTATATAGGAAAACAATTTAAAATGAAAGCACATTAATTTTTCACAATATTGCAGAGCCAAATACGACGATTATGGGAGCTCCAGAAATGTACATTAATCGGGGGAGCACAATAAATCTCACGTGTATCGTCGAACATAGCCCAGAACCTCCTTCCAATATTGTGTGGAATCATAACAATCAGGTAATTCTCTCGAACGATTATCTTCGCCTACTTCTAAGCCACAATTAGAGTCCACCATTTTGATTATTTTCCCCCATTATCCTCTTAATTAACGAATAAAGGGCATCCCCACATTCAATTATTAAATCTCTTCTCGACTCCCAGACGCCTTTTAATTTATTCAACCTTACAACTATCTAGGAGGAATCCTGGAGAAAACCATAATCATAATTTATCCAGATTCAATTAGCCAGACTCCTTCTATTAACATTTGGGGCCAAAAAATGTTTAATTCAATTTTCTTTCCGCTTTTACGACTTTCATTCTTCTCGATACTCCTTTTAAGCGTTTTGCTCAAAGATTCTCCTTTAGCTCTGGAATGTCTTCAATAGGATCTCAATCCCAAGTAACTTTCTAACTTTGAACAGATCCAATGTTCCTAGCAATAGTAAATTCTTTCTATTATATAGATATAAAAGGACCGAGAGCTGAGCTATGCGCCAACTTGTTCATTAGATCATTACAGGCTTACTCCAGTTCCAATGTTTGAAATTGAATACTTGCATTGCGAACTCCATTGATCAAATTTCTTTGGTTAGGTAAACTTCAACTTAAAAAGTTCAAAAGCATTTTCTAAACCACAAGAATGGGAACTCAATTTAGAATTCTTATTACATATATGCATTATAATCCTATCCATTTCTTGCAAAATTATTCCTTTGTAATTTGATTATAAATATTTGCATTATTACTTTTATTTTATATTAATACTTACCGACACAAAAAGTGCAATGCATTCTTTTAATTCTTCATGTTTTTTTATATTATAGGAGATAAATTATGATTCTCCTCGAGGAGGTGTAAGCGTCATTACGGGTAAACTACTTTTTTTAAATTTTTTTAAGTGGAAAATCTTGAGTGAAAAAATTGTTTAATTCTTTTAACTAATGATCTCTTTAAACTTGATAGAAAAAGGTGATATAACGGTCAGTTACTTGCTCATTCAAAAAGCGAGAGCATCAGACTCAGGAAAATACTCTTGCGCTCCTTCCAATGCAATAGCACAAGAAATTTCAGTGCATGTCCTGAATGGTAAGCAATTTCTTTTTTTCTAAAATTACAATTTCAGCTATGCACCTTAGCTTTTATTATAATATACTATTTTTAAGAAGAATCTTGAATCTACATGTATTTAAGAATGTAGACGAATATTAAATACTTTGAAGAATTTAATACAAAGGAAAAGATTAAACAACGCAGCAATAATTTAGACCTTTGATTTAGATAATCGCCTCGTATGAATCTCAAAAAATAATTTCAAACTCATCACTTAACTAAAACGAATAGAACCTTAATAAATATCTTTTATTGAGTAAAAGATTGATTTAAAGCTCAGGAAAAATGATTCATGCTTGAATCCATTTCAAAGTAAAAGCATTAGGCAGAAAGACACTCCACCAAAAGTTCTTTTCTTCTAACGACTTCATAACTTCACAAAAGATCGAATAGATCAAATCCTAGGAATTGTGTACTCAATAAGATTGAGTTTCGCAATTATTAAATTCGAAAATCATTCACACCTGATTAAGCTACTCCGTCATCCGTGTCGTTCATTCAATTTTCTCTATTATTCTCATTTCAACTAATCTTCAATAGAACTAATAAGGAAATGACTGCGAATAATGGATTTCCCCTTTTTATTTACTCATTCACCTTTGTTAACGTTGGCATTCTCAGGCTAAACAGTCTGTTCATTGACCAAAATCATTATAATTATTTCAAACTTTATCTATATAATATCTATTAACGAATTAGGAAATTTGGAGGATTATTGTAGATAAAAGGAAATCTCTTAAAGCCTCTTTAATATGAGTGTGTTGTGTAGTTTTATAGTTATGTGAGAGATCATAATAATGAAAATTATATTTAGGTAAATAATTCTATCAATTTAAGAGGATTTAACCGCATTAGGGAGAACCGCAAGAAACTCCCAGAGTTGGGGAGATAACCCTAAAGAGGAGAATAGAATGGAGTTTTCATAGGAGAAAGTTTCCATTGAATAATTAATGTCTTGGTTGGATAATTTATTTATGAATTGATAATTGAATACTTTCAGGAGAGCTTCCGGCTGCAATGCAACATGGTGGGCAATTAAAGCTCGAATATCCTATCACTGTTTTCCTCCTCAGTCTGTCAATCCTTCTACTCGGAACTTAAGTAATTAAATCTTTAATTCAATGACGTTAAAAAATCAAATGTGGTACCGATTTGTTTACAAATAACTTCTCAATTAACTGATGATAAGTTTGATAATTGATAAGGTAAATCTCAAGATAAATTTCCCAAAAACTAAATATTAATACTCATCAACATATGATTATTACATGGAATTGAAGTTATGTAATATAAATATATAAAATCTTTTGCATCTCGTCCAATTAAGTCTTTTATACGTAAAAATACAACTATCATCGACTCTAGATGCGAAAAGATTCTTTCATTAATAATATAAAATATTCATTCTTAGTTTAACCTGAAAATAAGATAATTGATTAGATTATGCTTTTCAACAAACCGTTGAACAATTTGAATAGTTATAAATTAGGTTATAATAAATTCATTACTGCATGAATAGGAGATCATATTTTATTAATCGTGCAATTAATAAACTTTTAGTATAAATTTCAGAGTACTTTAACATAATGAATAAAATAGTGACGAGGATTAATTTATAACTGGAATCTAATTATATAAACAAAGTTTTATTTATTTAACCGACATAATTTTTGTTCATTATGAGATTATGACTTGAATGGCATTTAATTATATTTATAAACATAAATGAAAATCATTCCTTTCGATATTTGCTTTGCTAACCTAGCCTTGTATAGTGAAATGTTAAATCTTAAGAAGAGATAGTTATAAAAAATAAACTAGTGAGATAGTTCTATAAATTAACATCTAACGTTTAATTGGCTAATAAATACCTATGATTACACAATGCATATAAATACAGAGATAAGTGTTTGGATAAGGCATTGACTTTCATAATTAAAATTTTACAATTTTATTAAAGAATTTTTCGATTTCGAAATAATTTGAAAACTTTTTACTTATGAATGTTTGAAATTTTTAGGAAGTTTAAAAGAATTTTTTATATTCAATTTATTTCAATGAGAAGAAAAATATTATTAGTAGATTATTTGTTTAATTGCAAATGTTCAAACCAAATTATTTTAAGCAAAACTTGGATATGCTTAATACCTAAATTATATTTTGAAGTCGGTAAATACTGGTTATATTATTAAAGTTAACGAGCTAGCGTCTAAATTCTAATAAGTGTTTTTAATGAAAAAGTAGATTTTATAAATATACGCATTGCCAATTAATAAAAAAATTAAATGTCATGTTTAAAATCATACTTACCTAGATTATACTTGGTAAGAGACAGCCATGTAATATGCATACAAAAGTTGATTTCTTAATTAATTGAATGTTCGAATGTATGGAATAGCAATAATGATGATAATGAATGTAATAAAAAAAGTTTATAATTGAATCGATTAATATTATATTAGATCTAAGGAAAACGGTAAAGTCTTTAACATTTTATTATGTAAGTACAATAGGTAAATCTGGGAATATCATATTTTTTATGTAATAATTTATAAATGTTTAACATGTACAGTTAATCATATACCTTATTAACATAAAATAACTAATAATAATATAATATATTTATATTGTCATGATACAAATATCATAAATAGATAAATACTTATTGTACAAGCATTTAAAAACAAAGCTTCAAACTCAACCACTGATATATTAAATATTTAATTAAATGGTACCTTATTATATGTTTCAATTAATTAATGCATAACTTTAATTTATTATTTGGGAGACTTAAATCCTCTTTTTGTTGAGTGTATTCTAGTTGAAGAAAGAAATGGCCGAAGCCCTATATAAAAACATTAATTAAAAAGTTTATTATAATATAAGGATATGAGGTGTAATAAATTAAAGGTATGAAAGAGTGAAATAATGTTGTGAAAAAATTTAATATAAGTGTTACACACATAATATTATTAATGCTGAATTATACCACCAATATAATAAAATAGTAAATTCATCGATTGTTACTGTTATTTGAATGAATGATTACAATAAACCAATAAAGTTAAAAATTAAAAATTGTATTACCTTATTTAACATGTGCTCAACATGATTAATTATTACTTATTGTTAGTAAGTAATTTTAATAATCACAATTAGCAAATTGAATATTTAATATTAAAATAATAGCATCATGAATTTTACAATACATTCAGTTTGATAGCCGCTTCTTTTTAACTTCAAGAGATTTTCAAAAAAGTATAAATGTGAGATAACTCAACTATACTGAATGCTGATAAGAAATGCTCAGATCCGATAGTTATAAGTATAAAAGTCTAGGAAGGATTCGAAATGATGAAGACAAATAAGACAGAATGACAAAATATGAAAGGTCAAAATGAAAAGAACTTTCGATTTGTAAAGTCCTCAGCTAAGCATTTTGAGTTAATAAAAGCCTATTTCACTCAAATCATCTGCGTTGTCCTTTTAAAAAAGATATTCTTAAAAACACAAAAAATCACAAGAATGCGAAACGATTTATACATCTTATTTCGTTATTAACTTTTAAATTGTTAATCAAATTACCAATTGGCATTATTTAATCGATAAAACATATTTTGAGTTAGGTAGTATTACTTAGTTTTTTTTACATCTTCATAATTTTGGAATATAAAAATTTATTATTTAAATATGCCTACTAAAGTACATTGACTTTGGACGATGTGTGCGAAATTAATAAAAATTTATGATAACTTTTCAAATTAATTGATAGAAGGAAATAAAGTTAGGAGTTGGTTTAATGAACCCTTACATAGTATTAGACCCAGATTGAAGTTTTGATCAAAAGAGCAAGGAAGGCAAAGTGGCTATGAGAAAGAGGATGGATGATCAGAGATGAATGGATTGAAGAAGAAAGCAAAGAAAATAAGTAAAGATAAAAGGGAAATGGGCCCGCTTTCTCTTCATTTAAAGTTTGAGACCACACACAATATATTGGTTCATTATCCATTCACTTTTTGGGCACGGTTCCAAGTAAAGGCTTCTAAAGATATTGAAATTAACAGGAGACTCTCCATTTATCAATAAGAAGTTAAAAGCTCAAACTGCTAAGACTTATTTTCGTCAGTCTAGTTAGAAACATATAAAAATATTAAACTTAAAAACGATCAGCATTAGATTCAAAAAACTCATTTTATACATTGTAAACCAGGAAATCCGATAAGAGCAAACCGAGTAATACACTTTGAAGAAGTAATTAAATTTTAGGATTTATTTAAATCCAAAGGATTACCTTTGTATATTCATTTGAGGGAAGTTGGAAAATTAATAGGAGGGCAAAACCCTTAAAAGTTTCTCCTAAAAGGAGGCGGCATAAAAAACTTGATTACAAGGAGGGAAATGGAGTAAAATGAGGCTTATGATCTTTGGAAACAAAAAGATCGGAAAAATATAAGGAGGATTTGATGAGGAGGACGGAGGTTGTCTAACGAGACTCGGGTGCATCAAACCATGTGTACACACTAAGGAGACAGGATAGTGGGGTCATAATCAATTTTTCGGTCGATTTCAGTCTTTTGCGCACGTTCTGAGACTTTCCCTCTTCTCGTCTTGAAAAGGCGAGAGACACACGAAAGGCCACTGGAGAGGACTCATCGAAGGCTCCTGAGATCTCAGCTCGATATCGGTGGATTCAAGGGAAATAATCCAGGAAGAGATAGATGAACCTGGAACTTTTCGATGACAAAAGAGCTTGAAGAAAGAGAAAGAAAGAATATTTGTTCGCAGCGAGCCACGCATCTTAAAACCCTTATTATTACTCCGCCAAGTCCCCACAAGTGCATTCGCCGCTCCACGTCAATTCCACAATTTCCTATCTGATGGGGAAGTCAAGCAAGAGTTATTTTTCAATGGATCCTTCAAGTCGCACTGAAGGAAAATAAGACAAATTCCTTCTTATAGTACCAATGCCATATAAATATATCTTCCCTGGGCTGTCCGCAGAAGATAAAATCGAGACATCTGACAGAATAGTCCCAATAAAAGACATAATTCATATTAGATTTCACTTAACGCGTTGAGTCTTTAACCTCTTGATATTAACGTCGTGAACGGAAATTCAATTACTTTTGCTTCTTATAAAATCTTTTGTAATTTATCTTAAATTGTTATTTTTAATTAAACAAAAACATGTTACAATACATGTTAATAAATTTATTGTGGAATAAATATCTAATACAAATTCAAGTTTTGTTAATAATTTTTTCTAAATTTCATAGAATTTTTTATATTAACTAAGCACGCATTCTTAAAATAATTAAGAAAAACTCATTTGCAGCCAAAATCACATTGAAGACAAATTGAAAAAAACAGGTTAAATAAGAATTTTTTTTATTTGAAGCACAAAAGCAGAGAAAGTCTTATTTACTCGATGATACAATTCGATGATGAAGAAGGACTGAAGGTGGGAGATTCAATGGAAGAAAGTTTCTTTTTGGGGCTTCATTTCTTTTATTTGTTCTCATGATATCATTTTCATTTGACCAGTACAACAGTTGCCTTCGGACCTTTCCATTCCCAACTCCCATTCTTGGTAATAAACAAGAACGTATATGAAGTAGATTTCTTTCAAAAGAGAAAAATTAACTTTAAGCCTATGACAGACCATATAAAATACGCTTATGTATATGAAGAGTATAAGAATATCGGCCAAAGTTTGAGATATTAATCATATACACCAGAACTCCTGGGCCTAATTGAAGTAGTAAATGTTTACTAAAGAACTCAAGAATCCTCAGATATAAAAATGAAGAAAAAATATGTCCAAGAGATACATTTTTCTTCGTCGGCCCAAATCATCGAAAATTGAAGTGGCTATCTCCCAAGGTACCTGCATCATATGAGTAGTCACTTTCTCGGTAAACAAAGGAAAGGGTGAATCAATAAAGAATGAAAAAATTCTGTGGTTTGGTCTTGGACGGTCGGTCAGACGGCGTCCCTCTGCACATAGAATGATCCGAAGAGAATTCTTTATAGCTCTCGCTAACGGAATCGGGTAGCGGTCGTTTTCCCCACCCGCGGTGGAATGATGAGACGCCGTGGGGTAGAGAAGACCCATCACCTTATATCTGTTTCCTTTCGATAACTTACTGCCCTTTGACTCAGTGGCGAAATGGAATTGGGAAATTGCTTCGCTTCTCCCCAATTTATTCTTTTTATTATCCCTCAATGAAGAGGATGATCATAGGCGATAAAATAAACTCCTTGTTATTATACGCTAGTGAAATACTCAATAAAAAGGTCCTGATCGTATATAAAAAGAAAAAAACAAAGTGTGACAAATTTTGAAAAAAAACCTTCAATGTGACTAGTTTTTCAATTCAGGATGGAATACAAGTGCTGATAAAAAAATTATTTTTGACGCGAATAAATGGCAACATTAATAATAAAAAGTTTCCTTAAGACATGCAACGCCATACTTTACAAATCTATTTACATTATCACAATACACATGATTAAATAAATGTTCTTTGCTATTAAGTTAATTCGCCTAACATACTTGACATCAATCATAATTAAGCTAGTTTAAAATTATATATTAATTTAGTAAATAATTAAAAAAAATAATGTTAGAATGAAATATTAGAATATTTTTTTAATATTTTAGTATGGACATTATAGTTCTAGAAAGGCGGAGAATCGCAAAGAAAAGTAAATGATTGTTGTAACGAAAAGAAATTGCTTCAAATGTTTATTTTACATCGGGACATTTCAACAAATGTGTATATAGCTCCACTCGTATCTGGCAATCAAAAAATGTATGTTTCTTCTTCTCTCGTCTTTTGTTTGACCCTTTTATGAGATTGTTTGTGGTCTGAAAGGAATCCGATTTTCCTTCCCCTTCTACATAGATCTTCCGCCGGGTAATGCAAAGCTATAGAAATCGAGAATAATGGAAGGTGGCCGTGGGGGAGTTGGATTCACTTCGTGTGAGACTCTCAAGATCGTAAAAGGGGAGAGCAGTCGGGACCGTTCCGGTGTCGAGGGAGCCTTCGAGGTCCGAATACACGGGAATTGATGTGGATGTCAAATCAAAGCATTTGTATTGATGATGGGACAGAGGCACGTATGGGCAAAGAGGAAAGCGAAGCTCGAGGGGCCCAAGACTCTCACTTCCTCTCAATGAACTCCAATGAGTCCTAAGGTCGTGAGTGGAGAAAGAGATCACAGCCCCGTGTCCATTGGATCTATAGAGTCATCAAATGAAAAGAAGAAAGTTTTACAACGAGACCCGAGCCACTCATGGTCATTCCTACTTTAACGTCCAAACCTCTTTGAGGCCTCAAGACTCACAACAGAAAAAGAGCTAGTTGAATTTCCTCCATCACACTCCGCATCTTTCTTTACATCATTCCATTTTCCACGATCAAGAGCACCAAGAAGTCCAAAAGAGATGTAAAGAGATTCGCTATACTTTTAAGTTTTGCTTTTATTCAAAAGGCCCGAAATTCACGTTTCAAATAAAAACGACTCGAGGGATTTTCTGAGTGGAAATGTTACCATTCTTCTATTGCTACATCTCTTTCTCCAATCCTCTTTCAATACATTCACGTTTAACATTTTATATATATACAATATTAAATTCAAAAGAAGTTGTCCTTCCTTAACAATTGCTTTGCAATACAATTTTTCTGAACAATATTTTATTTTGAATTATTGTTAGGATAATTAAATAATTACGATATGTTGTTTATTCGCAAGTTAATTTTTAAATGAATTACTAAAACTTATTAGTTTTATTTAATATAAAACTTTAGTTTCATTCTAAAAAAGTACCAAAAAAGTAAAGCAAAGACTTTTTATAATTTTAAAATATATTATGGTATATTTAAAGAAATCAAACAGATTTTTTAGCTTTATTCACAATCACAATGCGAATGCTTTACAACACGTGCATAAATATCCAACTTATGAGTGAAGAATCATGCTAAAGAGTTAGAGAAAACTGGAAACAGAATGCTCAAAAAACTTTTAAATGACAGTCTACTTGAGGAAGAGGAAGTAAAATGAAAGAAAGCTGAGTTTTCAACTTTTCTATAAGTTTTTTTCTTAAAAAAGTTAAAGCCAAGTCAAGTTAAGCTAACCCAGCGTGCATAAACATACTTGTCAAGGATCTTTCTATTCATTTTTATTTTTTTACATACCACTTTCATCTATTCAACACACACTCTTTCGACCCAGATAGAAAATGAGGGATCGTTTATTTTCATTCAAAAATTTATCCTTATCTAGTCCAATATTTACATATGAAATATTAACATCCAATGTATTATATTAGTAATAAACAGTACCTATTAAATAAAAAATGTTCTGTTGTATTGTGAAATTGGGATATTAAGTAAAAAATCCTAATAAATGGTATTGGTTATTTTTGAATATCTGATTTCTGCATTACAAGCTCATCTCAATTTCAAGATAAAGAAGCCGATCTTTGTATATTTCACATAACTCACTACACTAAAAGTCAATTGGCATAATATCGTATATCAATGCAACTTTGCTTCCATTATCCCTTCTTCAACTTTTCTCTTTTACACGTTGAAAGTTTGATACTCGAGAGTTGAAAGTTGGGAAGAGTTTGTTCAAAATCAAGGGAAAGATGCAAAATAGGAGAACCTCTCCTGGATTTTTATAACAAGTAAAATATTCTTTGCTTTTAAGAGAGATACAATGAAGTTATGAAATGGGTTAATAAATTCAATCAAATTGCCTGGCAAGGGACGTTTCTTTGTAATCATCCACTTCTTTATTACAATCCGCTCCCTCAAAGGCTACAAGTTATATCACTTTTACAATCCATTCTCCTTTCACCTCCCGCCCGTAATAAAAATAGCGCCGGAGCTTTTAATGCTTATGGAATTTTACTACCTATTTCCCCTTAATCTTAACCCCATTAAGACATTTAATTAGCTCCCCTCCCTTTATTTCTCTCTGGTGATACAATACCCTTGGGCAATAAAGTGAGAGCGCCCAGCACACATGGCTTTATGAGGAGCGAGAGAACTCATTCAGAGACATTTGCTCTTCTCAATCCACCAGGTCTCACCATAATAGTCATACTTTGTTCCTAAAAGACCTCAATTTACTTTATCTTGAGTGGCACGTACTTACTTTATTTAATATTTATTAAATCTAGTACAAAAAATGCATTACCTGTACTCAAGTACATTAAAACTAAACTGTCAATAAATTGTATACATATAAAAAAATTCGTCTTTATGGTTAAAAGATTGAAAAATTGTGTACAAGAGTTATCCAGACTTTGAAAAATTAGATAACATTATTAAATCTGCCTATGGTGTATTTAGGCAGCTTTTGAATAATAAAAAGGTAAATTAAGAATCGTTCAAGTTTATCTTTGGCACTCACCACTACATAATTTACTATACCGTGAGGATGAGGCTAAATTTTCCCAAGAGTAATAAATTTAAAAGATTTGGCCGAATAAAGCTGGCCTCGTAATTATGATAAATGATGAGGCAATAATAATGACTATGAATTTTCCAAATTGAATATCAAAAGACTTGGCATTCAATTGATCTGGGTCGAATGCGTAATCAAAGTTCAGTGGGGAAGAGAAATGAAAAAAGTGGTTCTGAGAGGAGATAATGGATTGTATGAAGAAGGATGTCGCATTTACATCATTTGCAGCTGCCCTCATATAAGGCTCATAACTCAGAGCGGCTGAGATGGTGGGGGAGGATTAGAAATTGCGGAGCCCCTCTTCTTCCCACCGCTACACCATCCGGGTATTATTATGAGCAACTTCTCACTGTTACGAGAATCGAGTTCTCAAAAACCCTGTGCTGGCTCATATGTCTCCCTTCACATTTATACATACTAATACTCATATTTTTGTATTATGCACATACTTAATGACCTCAAGGAACATCGGTCCCAGAGATACATCGGCCATAATCCACAAACCCCCTTTGGCAACCAGGGTGTGTAAATGGAGGAGACAACAATGTGGGATTCGGAAATTTCCATAAAGGCCTTCTATTAGACTTGTACGTGTTAAGTAGGGCAGAGTTTTTATGCACTTTGGATTCGTTTTTCGAGAGATAAGTAGATTCCCTCCAGCCAGAGGAGAAAGGAATAAATAAATCACTTCACATTTCAAGCTCAGCTTAAACAATGAGTTAAAAATATTTTCTTTTAAACTCCACGAGGGAAGATTGATTGAACTTTTTCTTTCCAGAACACTTTATTAACAGAAAAAGAAGAGATCAATTTATTTTCTAAATTAATTTTCTTTAACGTATCGTAATCCTTAATCTAAATAAAATAAACAATATAAAATTCTAAGCATTACTGCTGTTCTAAGAATTGATTTGAAAAAATGTCAATATTCCACTAGAACATAAAAATAGTTAAAAATCGATAAAAAATAAGATATCAAAAATCGAGTCAAAAAAGTCCAAAACGAAATTTCGGAGTAAACGAGAGCGAACGTGAGATATTGTGATCAATTTGAAATGCACGCACATTGAAGACCTCATCTCACTCGCGGATTCGTCCATTCTACTCCTTCCATAAGACCCTAACACAATAGATAATCTTTTTATGAATCAAAAACCAATCTTGAGAAGCAGGATGTCGTAACTCATAACAGCCAGGGTATTAGGGGTTTGTGGAAATAAATATTGATTGACAAACGATGGGTTCTAAATGGGATTTCAATCTCAACTGGACCATCCCTTGGCACACATAATAGCCACTCCGCTTCCACTCCCTACCACATCAAATTGAAAATGGAGAAAAATGTGTTTCTACCAATTTGTAGACATGAGTTAGACACCAGGAGATTGTATTTTGTTCCAAGAATTACTCCCGGTAAATCCACGGGTTCAGGCCACTCTGCCTCCTCACTTTCCACTCCGTGAGCGGAGAAAGTGCAAAATCCGAAACAATATGGTTGGGTCGAAATGAAATATGTTGGAGCATTTGCAAGATGGATCACCAAACGTCTTGAAGCAAATCTGCCTCATATCCTTCCTCCTTCTGCCCTAATAACGTGGGAGGAAGAAAGAAAAGCTCACTTACTCCACTTGATTTCTCCTCTCCAAGGCGAGAGAGGGAAACTGAAATGAAATGTCATTTACTCCTTCTCTACTGCCCTTTCAGCCTCTCCACATTCATTCTTCAACTATCCACTTTAACTTCTCCGCAAATTTACAACGGTCCTTTTCTGCTCTTCTCTCAACTCCTCCTCGCTGTTCTCATTTTCCGTACCATGGTTTACTTTCTCCAAAATGAACAACATAAAGCTGAAGTCTAAATAAATATGTAGTCAATCCTATATCTATACCTAAGACATGTTTCTTCAAGACATCTAAAACTTATGTACTTAAAAGCCTTTAATTAAGAGAACGATTAATTGTGACTAATAAATAGATCATAAAAATGCTTTTAATAATGATTCAAAATGCTCTTCAATATTTATGAAGTCGTAAGTTCTTGAATATAAAATCTTAAATATAAGCAAAATTTTACTAGTAAAATTCTCTTTTAAAATGTTATAGGATTAAGCAATGTACCCAAAACCTAGGTTTAATTAAAGGTAAATGTAGCGAATATATGTGTAAGCTTGAAACCTGAGAAATGTTTACATATTTAGGATGTAACTAATATGGTTTTGAATATACATAATAGTCATCTTATTTACATTTTTTGACATTTCATTAAAACGAATAAAATTCTCTTTTACTTGTGGCAATTTAGAGCAAGAGAAGTACGAACATTGCGAAACGAGAGAACGAACTTTTGTAAAGAAACAGGGAAATGGAGGAAACAAAGAGCTGAGGAAAGGTGGAAAAGAGTTTTTGCCTTACGGCAATGAGAGTTTCATTTTAACCCTTCTTCTTGCTTAATGATTTTTTTCGCCTTAATTTTTCTCCTCTGGGGATTGATTAAGTTTGATGATTCTCCTCTTTAGGCTCGAATGCTCTTCACGCTTAGCTCATTTTATTTGAACTTAACAAAAGAAGAAGATAAGAAACATTCATTAAGGCCTTTAGCATAGAGAATGTATTACATTTTTTCATTTCAAAGTTTCTGCTGTGCTTTTAGGCATTTTCAACTAGCGTGAATAGGCCTTAGCCTAATGGGTAGTATACCAAATATAGAGTACGAATGCATGTAATACACGAATGAATGCCTAGGAGCAGCATTTAGTCACGGGTATAAAAAATATCTCTATTACCCCATGGCACTATTTAGTACCTTATTTTAAAAAAAGTTTTAACTTACCCCAATAATTCTAAAATTATAGGGGCATTATTTAGCCACTTGGTTAAAAAAATGTTTTATAATACCTCATTAATGTAAGGGCACTTGGGGCAGCTTTTAGAAATTGGTTAAAGTTTCATTTCACCACTAAGCCAAGGGGCAGCTTTTAGTCCATTGTTCTAAAATGTCAAAAAATCCAGTGAATACTATTATTCAATTCTTTATTTATCATATGCAAATTTTTCAAAATGACTAAATCTTGCGATATGCAAAAATTTCTAAATTGCATAAAATATTAGACACCAAGACAAGTCTTTTGGCTATTTCAGTTTATTTTAATTTCGAGTGCAAAGGGTTAAAATTGGCAAATGTATTAGCCAATGTTTAAACATGCAAATTTTCAAATTTTTGGTTTAACAACTATTTTTAAAAATTGAGAACCCTGAGATTGAGGTGATGTGAACAATCGAAGCATGTGAGATGTGGTGAAGATTGAGAATGGAAGTGGTAGCATCCTTACAAGATAATTAAAGTGTCTGCGTCTTATTAGCTGACAATTTCCATTCAGGTCGGTTGGTGAAAGTAAGCCCCTTCATCTTAATTGTCATGTCAGAGATTATTCGCATAGTTAGCTCAGTTCCTTTCAACAACTCTGAACTTGTAGGCTGTGAAGGCCCAACTTCTCATTTATATCCAAAGAAGATCTCTTGGAGAAAGGCTTTTAAATCTCTTGCCAAGCATCAAAATTCCTTTGAGAGCCAAAATGGACTGTGAGAAGAGAACAGCGTGAGGGAATGAGCAGAAAAATCTGGACATTTAAACTCAAAGTGCAGTACTTAGGTGACAGAAATAAGAACAAATCATTTTGATACGAATTAATTCTTTAAATTAAACTTGAAATGCTCTCCAACTCACTCTAATATCCACTTAAAATGCCAGTCCAAAACGAGGGTTGTGTCGTCCTCAAATGATCTCACAGCTTCGCTTAATTCAAAAAGCGTCTCAAATCAATAGTTTTATTAGGATCTCAAACTTGGTTCTTCCGGGTCGTTTGTTTTCGCATCATGAATATGAGCTGAAACAAATGATACAGAACTTCTTTTTATAGTTGTCTATTTTCCCATGAGCGTGGAATTCTCGGCGAGAAATGTCAAGCTTGGGAGCTTCTTTCCGTTGAGAGAATAGAAAAGAACTAATAAAATATTTATGTCTTCAACGTTGACGTGATGTAGTGAAAAAGAGAGTGTCGAGGAAGTGACTGGAATTTATAATTAAATTTTATAAAATCTGAATTGTTAAATCCTAATATGAAATGTTACAAATAAATTATTAATAAGTTAATTACGTAATATAATATTAATATTATAAATTTAAGCATTTCATTAAAAGGGGAACTAATTCTAGGTATTTTGCCCACCAATTTTACTCTACTCTACATATCTTATCTTAGCCTATTATAAACAAGTTATGAATAATTCATGTATTTAAAATGCTTTATTGAGTTTATACAAATTGTATGAAATGACGAATTTTGTAGAAATTTAGCTATAAATAATACATACCGAATTGGTTCGATTTTTATCCCCGGGCTAAAATTAAAAACTTCCCCCTCGAGGGGGGGCTATATTTCGAGCAGGGCCATATTTCGAGCAGGGGCTAATATTTAATAATTTATTTT
>VJMY01000462.1:0-61552 GCA_009869795.1 Neelides sp. FZ-2019 | reverse complement strand
CCGTCTCGCACCCCGCTGTTCCCGGCCCCGTAGTCCTCCTTCACTCGAATGTAGGCTGACTCTCCCTGCAATGGAAATGTGAGGGTGGAAGGAAGGTGAAGGAAGGGAGGGCTGTGCAGGTCAACACTTGCCTCGTGAGATCTGAACCGAGTGTCGTCGAGCTTCTTCACGGCGTACTTCATGTCTTCAAATCTGAGGAACTCCACGACGCCGGTTCCGTCCTTGAAGGTGTCGGCGAAGCAGACGTCGCCCGCCTCCCGCATGTGGTCCTTCAGGTCCTGCCAGCTCCCGCTCGGCGGAAGTCCTGCGAGAGAATCCGTGATCGCTCGGCGCTCCTCCACGGCGCTCCTTCTTCGGGTTCCTTACCCGAGACGAGGACGCGATATTGGGAGCGCCGGGCCGGCGCCCCGCGG
This sequence comes from Neelides sp. FZ-2019, assembly GCA_009869795.1. NCBI lineage: Eukaryota > Metazoa > Arthropoda > Collembola > Neelipleona > Neelidae > Neelides > Neelides sp. FZ-2019. The sequence goes on along the minus strand of VJMY01000462.1, from coordinate 61,139 downwards.
TTCCTCCCCTCCCCGCGCCCGACCGAGTTCCGTCCGCGCGCCCCGCCGCGCGGGAACTCCACGCGGAGGCGGTAGCCATCGTAGTCGTAGCCGTCCCGCTTGTTCACAGCGTCGTCAGCGTCCCTTCAAGTTAAGAGACTTAAGAGCTGCGGAGGGAAAACGCGGCCCACCTGGGATCCTCGAACTCCACGAAGGCAAACGGAGGGCCGCGGCGGTTCTTGAGGTCCACGTACGCGATCTTGCCGAACTTGTAGAAGAGGTCCTCGATGTCCTTGGTCCGGATGTCAGGGGGCAGGTTGCCCACGTACACTCGGCACTCATTCCTCGACATCTCGGGTCGGAAGTGAAGCGAGTCGGGGGGGCGCTCGTCTTCTCTACACCCGAGCTTCGCCCCCTGCCGACGGACGAATCCCTAGCCTGCAGATGTCGTAGTCGCCGCCCGCCTCGCCCGCCTCCGCATGGCCGACCCTCGCCGAGACCCGCCGACGACCCCGCCCGACCCGACCCTATGACCCACCAGGCCCTCCTCCGACCCAGGCGGGACCCCCGAAACCGGCCGTGACCACTTGACCGCACGCCGACATGCCTGCCGTCCCCAGATACGTGTAAGTTCTCCTCGCCACACTTCCGCTACTTCACCCCTGACCCCAATTAACGTCCTGCCGGGAAGCAGGGCCCTTCGAGAACTGCCTTCGCCCGCTCCCGGACTTCCCCAGTTCCCCCGGGTCCTGGAAATCCCCAGTTCATCCCCATCCGCGTTCCTCCCCCAATCCCGGCCTCATTCGCGGAAGAGAGAAAATGTGGAGTTTAGAAACCCTCGCCCTCGACCTCTCGAGAGGAACATTCAAGTGCGGGGTCGGAAGTGAAGTCCGGGCCAAGGAGAACCATTGAGTGGGATTAGGCGTCATTGGCCAGGATGAGATCCAGCTCCACATTCTCACCGTATGAATCATGGTCAGGGAGTGCTCGAACCACCTTTCCATTCTTCCCCTAATTACTCACTATTCCCTTGGCAAATTCCCTTTTTGCAAATTACCTTTTTGCAAATTCCCTTCCCATTGGAAATTCCTATTTCATTCCAAGGGCCCACTGCCCTGTCTACGATGGTGCCCGGGTTTGCTAAAAACAAAACTTGTTTAATTGACACTAGGCCGGGGAGTCTGAAGGACCCCGAAGTCTCGGAGTTGTTCGACAGAGAAGACCCCGAGCGGATCTTTGAGGATTTGCGAGAGATCGGGCATGGGAGCTTCGGGGCCGTGTACTTCGCCCGTGACAAAGAGAGCAAGGAGATCGTGGCCATCAAGAAGATGTCCTACATGGGAAAGCAGTCAATTGACAAGTGGCAGGACATTTTGAAGGAAATTCGCTTCCTCCGCCACCTCAAGCATCCCAACACGATCGAGTACAAAGGCTGCTACCTCAAGGACCACACGGCATGGGTAAATAAATTCATCTCTGAACTACACGAGAGATACATTTTTCATTCAGCATTCTCCTTCGAGAAATGACTTTATTTGATCATCTGATTCATCTCGTAGCTCGTGATGGAATATTGCCTCGGCTCCGCCTCCGACATCATCGAAGTGCACAAGCGACCGCTGAAAGAGGAAGAAATCGCAGCCATTTGCCACGGCGTCCTTCGCGGTCTCCAACATCTCCATTCCCTCGGAAGGATCCATCGCGACGTCAAAGCCGGGAACATTCTCCTCACCGAAAACGGAACTGTCAAGTTGGCCGACTTTGGTTCCGCCTCCATCCAGTGTCCCGCCAACAGCTTCGTTGGTAATTACAACATCTCTGCTTCCCACTAAACTAAAATCCACAGACTCAATTTAATAATTAATCACTAGAGAATTAATCAATTAATTAATCACAGAAGTATCCTATGATGCTAAATAAATGGTGAGTGACAAATGAAGGCATTTAATTCATGATTTTCATTTTTCCAGGCACGCCATACTGGATGGCCCCCGAAGTCATTCTCGCCATGGACGAAGGCCAATACGATGGGAAGGTGGATGTTTGGTCGCTGGGGATCACGTGTGTTGAGCTCGGTAAACTCACTTAACTTCCTGGAGACTTCCTCAATTTCATGAATCGTCCCCCGTGCTGACATTGTTTCTGACGTGCCATTATTTCAGCCGAGCGCAAGCCGCCTTACTTCAACATGAACGCCATGAGCGCCCTGTACCACATCGCCCAAAACGAGAGTCCCACCCTTGGCGCGCTGTCCAATTGGTCCGACGTTTTCCGGCGGTTCGTGGACTCGTGTCTGAGGAAGAATCCGCTGGAACGGCCGACGAGTGCCAAGTTGCTCCTCCACCCCTTCATCACGAGGTCCAGATCCACGCATGCCATCACGGACCTTATTTCCCGCACCAAGGCCGCAGTCAGAGACCTCGACAACCTCAACTACAGAAAGATGAAAAAGATCCTCATGGCCGACACCTGCGAAACCGACTCGAGTCTCGGGGACGGCGAAGGTCCGTTTTATCACACTTTCATCACTCAAATAAATCTATGGTCAAATGCATGGATTACTCCATGGATTCAATATTAGGATTATCCAATTCTCACTTTCTCCGTGCTTCAATAATTAATTACTTCTGTGCTATTCCTTAGCAGGGGAAGAAGGGGCTGGCGGAGACAGCAGCAAGAGCAACAGCATTTCCTCTCAGCAGAGCCTCCAGTCCGTCGGCGTCGTGTCGGCCGCGTCTTCCCAGTCCTCCTCGACGAACTCAATACTCCAGGAAGATTCCTTTGGACTTCCGCTCAGGCCGCGTGTGAGAAGTTCTATTGTAAGTCTAGCATAAGGATTCACAAGGGACCTTCACATCCTTCACTCCATGCCTTCATACGAAACTAAGGATTCATTTTTTCAATTCCCAGTCTTCTGTGTCATCGTCTGTTGAAAGGATACCGAATAATTTCGCTACGATTCGGACCACGTCCATCGTCACGAAGCAGCAGAAGGAACACATGCAGGAAGATATGTATGAGCAGATGAGTGGATACAAGAGGATGAGGAGAGAACATCAGAATGCTTTGCTCAAAGTAACATTTTTAAATATTTATTTTACAGTACTTGACGTAGGAATTAATATTGTAAAAATTAAGGATAAATAATAATTAGAATAATATAATTTTTCATAAATCCCATCTCGAGACCAAGGAAGGTTGTTCTATTTCCCAAGTGGCTAATGAAATGTGTTATTCCTGTGCAGTTGGAGGAGAAATGTCGCCTTGAGATGGAGGCTCATCGTAAGATGCTGGACAGCGAGTACGAGAATCTTCTCCAGCAGTTCTCCAAGGAACTCGAGAAACTCCAAGCGAGACACCAACAGGAACTGGACCGGAAGGTAATTGGATGATTTCCATTTGGCTCTGAATCCCAAGCTAAGAAACTCTTTGTCTCAGTTGAAGCAGAACCAGAGTTCTGAAAAGCGGTTGACCAAGGAAATCGGCGCCCGCCAGGAGCACGAGAGGAAAAACTTTGAATTCACCAAGCGGAAGGAATACAAACAAAACAAGGAAAGATGGAAGAGAGAATTGAGCTTAGACGAGTCGACGCCAAAGCGCCAGCGCGAAGCGACCCTTCAGTAAATTAATAGCAATTATTTAATCAATAATTAATATGTTATACTCATTTCCTTTTCATAACCAAACTTAATTTCATTTGAGTTGCGAGGAATTTGTCTTTTGCCAACTAACTGGTAAATCTGTTTTTGTCCAGGTCTCAAAAGAACCGGTTGAAAGCGGAGGAGCAGCAGCAAGAACAGCGGATGCTTCACCACCAAAAGGAATATTTGGACCTGGAAGTGCGAAAGTTCCGACGGAGGAAACTCCTCGCTTACCACCAACTGGAACAAGAGCTCCTTCGAGAGGTTCGTTGGGGATTTTTGAGTTGTGAAATTGGCATGGATATGTTCATGTTTTTTAATTTGTGTTGATTTTTTCCTCAATGTTATTTTTCCAGGAGTTGAACAAACGCCAGCAACAACTGGAGCAGGCCCACAGCGTTCTGCTCAAGCAGCATGAGCTGACCGAAGAGTTGGAAGTTGGGCAGCAGCGGGCCGTGCACCAGCTGCGGGAGGAGCAAGTGAAGAAGCTCCATCAGATCGAGATCCACAACCAGGACGAGTACACGAAGCGGGCCGAGAGCGAGCTGAAGAAGAAGCACGCGCTGGAGCTGAAGCAGCAGCCCAAGTCGCTTAAGCAGAAGGAAGTCCAGATTCGGAAGCAATTCCGCGACACGTGCAAGATCCAGACGGTCCAGTACAAGGCCTTGAAGGCCCAACTCCTCGCTTCCACGCCCAAAGAGGACCAGAAGCTCGTGATGAAGAAGCTGAAGGAGGAGCAGAGGCGGAAGTTGGCCCTGTTGGGCGAACAGTACGAGCAGTCCATTGCCGAGATGCTCCAGAAGCAATCCGTGAGATGAAACAAAATATTTCAATTCCTTGGATTACAACAATTGATTGTTGGATTCCTCCAGGGTTGTTGCTTGGGTTTCATTGTGTTTTATTCTAGATTCGCCTCGACGAATCGCAAGAGGTGGAGGCGCAGCAGCTGAAGGAGCGCCTCGAGCGCGAACTCGAAATCCTCATCGCATATCAGTCCAAGAACCGAATGCAGGCCGATGCCCAGAGGGATCGCGAACGAAGGGAACTCTCTGAGAGAGTCAACGTCCGAAGATCCTTGCTAGAGCAAAAGGTCCGATTCATTCACATTTATTCTATTTCTAGCTATTCGCTTCTTCAATCCCATTCATTTCACTTTCAGTCGTTCATCCATTCAAATTGAATGATTCAATTAGGGAAATAGAGCAAATGTAGCGATGATAAGTGAAATAGTGGAGAAGAAGATGATGTACGCAAATGATAATTCCTCCCAAATCCTCATTTGCCTTTCTTGTAAAAGAAATTAATGAAGACTTTATATTTGTGATTGTGTGGTTTCAGATGCGAGAGGAGCTTCAGCAGTTTGGAAGCGAACGCTCGGAGCGAATTCGTCTCCTTCAAGAACGACAAATGAGAGAGTTGGAAACTTTCGATGAAGAGTCGACACGTCGTGGATTCAGGTGACAATTCACATTGGATTCATTCATTCATTTCCACCTTTTGTAGTAATTAATGGTGGCTAGGAATTGAATATTTCCATTTAATATTTGTAATTGAGTTAGTTGAGTACATGCCTGGGTGAGCTGGGTGTTGTTGGAGTCCTTGTTTTTGAATCTTTTTTGTTTTCAGTGCCCTTGCACTGAGCGAGCCACCACGGGAGTCTTACCACGAGGAGGATGGGAAGTCAGGAAGCATGCTCAGCCTCGTCCACAGCAACTCGTCGGCCTCCGTCGGCCCCAACAGCCTCTGACCATCCCCGCACTCAATACTTCCCTCTCGGAACGCCGGGCAATTGGGAAGGAATTCGGACACATTTCGATGCTCAAAATAGCACGGCGACGGATGGCCTTTCTCTTTTCTCACTTTGGAAGTGAATTGAGAGATGGTGATGATTGGACGTGGATGGGGAAAGTGCGAGGAGATTCGTCTCCTTTTAATCGACACGACAATAGGCTTCAACCAAAGGGAGAAATTCCACTTCAGAGACTCAACACGATTCCTTATTTAAAACGTGTCAAGAAAAAGAATTTAGAATATCCATTGCGGAGTCAGGTTTTTTGAGCATGAAATAAATTAAAACGTGATGTTCAATTTCCAAATTCGAAAGTGATGATCTCGAGTGTGAGAATTGAAAGACATTCTCATTTGAATTCCAATCGGGTCGTTTTAATTAAACTCGGATCGGTTTAACTATATGAGGAAGCCTTAAATAGCCCTGGCATGAAGTATTGTATGGACTGGTTCTTTCAAATCATTTGTATCTTTCTTCACTACCGAGGATGATGAGGTTGAAGCCTATTGTCTGTTGTCATATTTTTTTAAATTATTTAGGGTAGGTTAGGGTAGGAGGAATTGACAAGGGTGCCAATGGGGGAAGTTCGAGGACTCCAGAACGAGTCTTTGATGATGGAGATGTCGAGATTTTTTGAATCCACTCAACCGGCGGCACAGTTGGCGCTTTTATTTAGAATTGAGGGCTGGAGGAAACCGCGGGGTAAATGAATTCATGACATGCGTTTGAAAGGTCACTTCCTCGAACCTCAAGGAAAATAAATTAATACTATTTAAGTAAGATGATGGAACAATAAAAGTAATATTTGTATGATTACATGGATCATATGGTACTTGGACACGAGTTGAAGAAAATTCTCTTTTACTATTAAATGTGTATTAATGATACTTGATATATGTATATGGATATATATATGAATATTATATATATGTAATTTATAGAATTGACTCAAATGTTCTCCTCACGCGCTGACTGAGAGTCGGACATAATTTGTAGAGAAAGAAAAAGAAATCCTAACACGTACATTTCAATGACACATGATAAATAAATAAATACAACTACTATATACGAATGTGTATGTGGAGTAAAAATGGAGAGAAGTTGGATTTAAATGTTGTAAGTCTATCTAATACTTTACTTATTCTCTACTCTTAAATAGTGATATATACTTATATGAAATACAAATAATAATTTTGAGCCTTTAGCTATCTACTCACTAAAAACTACGCCGTCACCTCAGTATATACGTTTTTCAATTCCGCTAGACTAGATTTCCTCAAACTTTTTAAAATGTGCTTATCGTTAGTTGTTAATCTAAATGTTCGCCTCTTTCAACTCTTCATTGTGTTATATAGACATTTCAATTAATACAAACTAATATTATGTGACCTGTGTATTTTGTCAACCTCCACACGAACACATACACGTACATAAATAATGGATCGATCATGTTATTATTACATTATATATAAAGATAAATTATCACTATATGAGTGTATTATTTCCTAATTGTTTTGCGAAGATTCGATGGGCGGCGAAGACTCCTTTCTTGTTATATATGAATATTATTGCTAAGTATTATATGCTAAGCTAGTAATTAAAGCTTATTTAATTTATAAAACTTGAAATTTATTAAAAGAAGAATATTGACATTTGATTAAAAGAAGGATGCTTGGGGTTTTTTTATTTGAAATTACCTTTATTAATTTCTGAGTCGAAGATAAATCTGTATATAATATATCATTATTAGTGTGTGAAATCAGGCGGGTTTCTTCCGCTTCCTCTTGGAATGGGTGTTTGGGGTTTGGGGAGAGGAGACGGGCGTGGCGTCGTGGTTGTTCGGCGGGACGGAGACGCGTCCGGACTCCTGCTCGTGGACCATGGACGCGAACTGGGTTTCCGCCGCGGCCGAGGCGACCTTGGCGATGCTGAGCAGCTCGTGGAGAGTGAAGTAGCCTTCCTCGATGGCCGTGATCACATCGGCCGACGTGAACGGCAGCTCCTCCTCCTTGATCAGCCCGATGAACGGCGGCGGCTGCGGCGGGGCAGGGGCCGGCGGCGCGGCAGGGGCGGCCGTCGTGGGCGGGCACAGGCCCCCGGCGTTCATCCCCGACCCCGTCGATGCCGAGGTGGAGTTCGAGTTGGGGCTCTGCTGCTCTTCGAGGATGACGCTGACGAGGTCGGAGGGCGACTCGGCCGACATGAAGTCCTCGCCCTCGTTCCAGAGGTCTTCGCCGTCGAGGACGTCTTCGTCGCCGAGGCCGTTAGCTCCAAGGCCGCCGAGGAACACGCCCTGCATGGCGCCGGACATGGTGAGGGAGCCCAGGACGGTGGGCGAGGCGGCGGGGGTGCCCGGGCCGCCGACGCGCTTCTTGGTCATGGACGCCCCCTCCTTCCGCAGCTCGTTCAGCTCCATCACGAACTGGTTATACACGTCGGGCGAGGAGTTCTGCATGAAGTTCCGTTGGTGCTTGAGCGTGCGGGTGTGCTCGAGCAGGTCGTTTTTGTGGGCTCGGATGACACTCTGGCAGAACCGGCAAACCACCTTCCCCACGTCCCGCGGATGCCGTGTGATCCAGGCTGAAAAGCAAAGGTCAACGGGGCTGGCCTGGCGCCCAAGGTCGCCCAACTTACTCTTCAGCAGAGGGTCCGCTTCCCACTTCGTGTTGTAGGTCTTGGTGCACTTTGACCCGGGGGCCAGCGGCGTCCCGCCCCACTTCCCCTTCATGTCCAGCGAACCAGGGCTGGGCGTGAGCGGCGGGGGCTGACTGAGCGACAAGGGAGCGAGCTCCATGGTCGAGGTTGCTGGGCGGTCGAGGCGGCCCTTTGTCCGTGGCTCAGCTGAAGCAGCCGAGTGGCTCCGCCTTGAGACAAATCCGCCAAACCGCGAGCCGGCGGCCCTCTAACCAGCACCCAAGCGAACAACTAAAAGCCCGCCAACCCGCCCCCGCCCTCCGACCCTTCCGCTCCCTTCACCCCGCTCATTTCCATCCCGCTTCTCCTCCCCCAACGAGGGGAACGGCATTTCCTCTTTCCTCCGCTTCTCTCCCGGGTTACGCATTCCGACATAGAGGATCCCCCTTTCTGCGACCCCAATTCAAAATATGAGCAATGTGGGGCGTCGAGGAGGTTCTGGGCTCTTCGGAGCGTTCCAGACCCAGAGGAGACATCATGAGGGGAATTCAGCGTCGAGGAGGAGGAGGACAATTTTTCCTTCACGTGGAGGCCATGGCATTCGGACTTCTGAATCTTCCCCCGCAGTCTCAGGCTTTAGGCCCGGTGAGCGGCTCTGAGATTCCTGGAGGATTCGCCGCCCACGACCACGTCCAATTCTCCCAAACTCTCTTTACTCACGAGTATTAATTAATCTAACTGAGATATTTGGTGCTTTTAATTTAATTCTAACTCACTTCTACTTGCCCACTCGCAGCTCATCTTCCAGTCCTTCGAATCCAAATTCTTAATTCTTGGATTTGAACGTTGTGTTTGGAAGTCAAAGTATTTGTCAAGCAACTTGTCTATTTATTTAGCTAGTAAAGTTAACTATTGCGGGTCCATATTATAAAATTAGCTACCAAATACGCAATTCTCATATAGGAAGGACTTGGATTTAATTTGCCTCACGGTCTTACTAAAGTTCAAAGTTTAAACAATCCTCTATTTATTCGCAAACAAGAGTCCGGAAGCAATTGAAGAGTCAAATCCATTCGCTTTAATTTCCCCACTTTACTCAGTTGTCAATTTGCTTAATTTCGACTGACTAATGCTTAGTGAGAATTAGTGCTACTAATATACGGATTTACAATGGTGGTGAATGAGGAGTTCATCTCGGCTAATTTTCCTCTTCATGACCTCGTCTGGAAAAACGATGCTGTCGAGCTTGACAGAATCCTTTCTTCCCAAGACGTAAGTCACTCGCTCTTCTTTTTAATTTCCAAAATTACATTTACTCTTTTATTAAATGGGATTTTAAATTTTAATTTTAGGAGGACTTTGATAAATTGGAGCAAGTTGACCCGCGAGGGCGAACTCCTTTGCTCCTTGCTGTTGTCCTGGGTCACGGGGACTGCGCTCTTACGCTTCTCAATTACAATGCTGATGCCCAATTTGAGGATGCTTCTGGTTGGAATGGTAATTCACTTTTCTGACAAGAACTGACACCTCAGGAATTTGCAAATGTTCTTACCTGATAAACCTCACCGTGAGGCCTGAGGCGAACCTTCATCCTTTCTCACACTGTCTTGTTGATGAAAATAAATGCCAATAATGAATGAAAAATTCAAGTCCCAATTACTTAACTCTGGTTTTAATGTAATTATTTATTGTGTTAAGTGAGTCAAGAAGCTGTTTGTCAGGGTAATCCAGAGATACTCAAACTCATTTTGGAACATCGCGAAATTCAAAAAAGGGGTCGAAGAGCGAATCTCATTCCAAATCTCCTTCGACGCCTCAAAGATGCAAGTGTTCTTTAATTGAGCTAGTCAATCTTAAACATAATCAATAATTATAATAAAATTAATAATGAATTTACAAACGTTGTTTGAATTAAATTTATTTTCCTTCCTTCTTAGGCGCCTGACTTTTTTGCGGAGATGAGATGGGAGTTCACTAGTTGGAGTAAGTCCTTAAAACATTGGAAAATTACTACATTCCAATGGGGTTTTCTCATTTTTAACTTTTATTACTACAATTGCTAATCTAACCTTAAATGCATTACCTATTACTTCATATAATATTTACATATTGTTCCATTTTTGAATAGTTCCTTTGCTGACTCGCATGTGTCCAACTAATCGTCATCGAGTTTACAAAAGTGGTTCGAACGTTCGTGTTGACTCGACCATGAGTGAATTTAGTGACTCGGGGTGGCAAAAAGGCGACGTCTCGGTCATTTTTCAGGGGACAGGTCAATTCCTTATAATAATTTCCTTATAATAATTTGACTCCAATCGTTGCAATGAGTCTTTCCATCCAGATGACGGGGTTCGAATGTTGGAAGTTGACCACGGCACGAAGCAAGTTTTCGTCAGCGTCGTGTTATCCGGAGGAGCTGCAGGCGGCGAAACTGGGAACTTCGAGAAGGCCGTCGCACAGAGACTCTCAAATCCCTCGATTACGTCCTTTGTCAATTTAGAGAAAATTGCCTTCGAGAGGTAAAATTAAAATTAAATTAATTATTAGATTAATTATTAAGTTAACAAAATTAATTTAACATTATTCATTGATTGCATTAACATTCATTGAATGTTTGGTTAGAACGAAGTCTGGTTTGTGGGGTTGGGGCGCGGACAAGAAGGAGCGCGTTGGGGGATTCGATTGCAAGGTCTTCACTGCGAGCAACGTCGAGCTCGTCACGAGAATCCGCGTCGAACATCTCACTGAGGCCGAAAAGAGCCAACGCAACAATCAATCTAATCTACATCGCATCTTGTCCACATTCGCATCCCCATCTTCGACCGAAACCCAACCATCGACCGTAAACTCAATTCTTCTCATTCTTCTTGAGTTTTATGACCAAATCCACTGGACTTGGCCAAATCCGCCGAATTGGCCATTTAGCCATAATTCCTCATTTTTTGTCACAGGGCGATTCCAGAGTTGATGCTTGTGAGTACTTTGACGAAAGCGTGGATCTTCAGGGCAGAGATATTGGGAGGCTAAAGGAGATGCAAACGAAAGTGAATAAATTCAAGGTAGGAAGGGAAAAAAACTTGAATTGTATAGAAAAGATTTTAATTTCTGTTGAATATTTGTTAGCTATGGGAATAGTAATTGAGTAATTTGTCCAGGCCACGCTTTGGCTCTGTGAGAAATATCCATTGAATCTCCAAGAACAAGTGATGCCGATCTTGGACATCATGGCCATTTCAAGCTCGCAATTCTCCAAGCTCAAAGATTTCATCACGATGCAAGTGCCAGCGGGGTTCCCGATTAGGATTGGTAGAAATTCCCAATTCTTTTTCACAATTCATTGAAGTCGCATGGGATGGTTAAGAAATGTAAGAGGGAACTTGGTTGCATTCCAGAGAGTCCCATGTTTCACCTCGTGAATGCGTGCGTGTGTTTCCACAACGTCCACGGCCTCGAGAGTCCGGTGGCGGGAGTGAAGGCGCTCGAGGAAGACAACGGCCGAGTCACCTGCGTGTTAGATGAAGATCTCTTCGACCTGCCGGCCCACTACGAGATGCGCAATTCTCACGTGGTCGGACTGTCCAACTCGGACGAGGATTTGTTTGGCTGGGCCGGCGGGGACTCTGACAAAATTGACATCTACGAAGCCCTCAACGTTCCAAGACCCCAGCTCACGTCATACTCGCCTGACCCGGAAGACCAACTCCTTCAAAGGTCAATTACTTTTTTATACTAATTATTTAATTAGATTATTTAATGAGATTATTTAATTAGATTATTTAGATTATTTAATGAGATTATTTAATTAGATTATTTAATTTCATTATTTCCAGGGCGATCGAGGAGAGTTTGATGATGGCTCGTGGGTTCGTGCGGACTGAAAGCATTGACGACCTTCAAGCGGCCATCGACGCCTCGCGAAGAGAAAACGAAGCAGCTGAGCAATTAGTTCGGGATGAAGACGAGGCCTTCCAACGAGCCCTTCAACTTTCACTTACGGAGAAGTGAACAAACCCTCAGGCTTTCACTATTAAATACAGCTATTTAATGTTAAATAAAGACCTCCATTCTTATCACATTTCACACGAGACCCTGGCCTGGATTCCAATTTCCAAAAATTCCCCCATTTAAATTAATAAATGAAATCAATGCAACATAACAGTAATACCAGAGTTCATAGTGAATTCATCCATGGAAATAAACATGTAATTGGTAAATCATGAATTGTCACTTTAATCATATACTTACTTAGTAATCCCATCATAACATTTGGTTTATTTCTACTCGAATGTCCTTTGTACACAGCATTTGATTCATTTTCTCTTCTCTTCTCTTATTCTTAGGAATTGTCAGAGCTAACTAGGGAAGAAATTCTACAATTTCCAATTGATTTACTTACAGTTACGTACAGTTCATCTACACGTCATGACATCTGCTACTCTCCGCCTCCCACCTTGCCGGATTAAAAGCTTCGAGTTTCCAATTTGAATTACCAAGCAACTAAATTTCCTACTTTCAAAATTGTACCAAGATCATTAAAGTCGCAGGATCATTTTGACACCTAAGGGCCAAATTCATGTCCAAAGGGATTCTCTTGGAAAAATTCCAAAAGCCCAACAATTCCCACTTTGTTGAGCAATTGGGCCAAGCATGATAAGTATAAAGAGTAAGATATTATAATTAAAAAAATAGTTTGCAAGTTTTGAAAATAAATTACTGTTGGTTATTCAATGAAACTATTTAAAACAGGGATTCCCTATCTAGAATTGAAGAAAAAAATAGGACATAAGTTTTTGTTCTCAATTTGGCCCAAACACAAGTCTTGGACACTCAAGAAATCCAGATCTATTAAATTCAATTCCAATCTTCTAAGTACATAGGCCAAGAAAAGTCACATTTTCCTTGGGAAATACAAAGTTGCTTCATAAATGCTCAACTTATTTACAAACCTTGAATAAGATCTCTTTCATACAACTATGTTCAATAGGCATATATTTATATTTACACATTTTATAATTAAATCCAGTCATAAATAAATTGTCTCTCTAGTTGTACAAATAATAATTCATTTCTTTGTTCCATATCTACTTGAGTATTTCAATTGTCTCTAAGATCCCTTTGTGCGCGTTCCTAGACGAATGAGTATGTATTCTCGATGGCGCGCGACGAGCCCGAGCCGGCCTCCCGTTGCAGCCGCTCCATCGACTCGCTCCGCGTCCTCACCGACCCGTTGTGGGTCAGGACCTGGCAGAGCAATTCAAGTTAAGTATGATGAACACCGAGGAAATGTTTAATTTTACCATGCCGAGCTCCGGGAGGATGTGAGGTCGTGACCTGTCATGGAGCGTGTTGAGTCCTCTGAGCGCCGGAAGCGCCACGACGAACTCCGTCAAAATCACGTCCGAGTTCCCGCCCGACTCCAGCGGAATCGGTTGGAGACGAAAATGCTCCAACATATCGAACACGGATTGAAACCACAGGTGTTGAACTCGACATTGCCCTTCGGTGCTCAGAGTCATTCGGAGGTGCTAAAGGACCCACGTGCAAATACCCATGAGTCATTTGATTATTTAATTTAATTGTTTATTTAATCTGGCTAGGTGAGAAGGTTTTACCTTGGCTTTCCCTTGGAAATTGAAGGTGAGGACAAATTCGCCCATTCTTGTTTCTGACTGGCGGACGAGGAAAGTTCCGTGTCCATCTGACTCTTCTTGGAGCACGAGCGCAGCCGCCTCGCTCCTCGACAACGTCCCATGAAACCAGGGATAGTCCGTGAGGACGGAGTTCATCTCGCGCTCGCCCCCGCCAACGACCGTACGAACATCCGCAATGATCTCAAGTCCTATCAACCAGGGTCAAATGTCAAACTCGCTCAATTCCTCCCTCAACTCCTCGTTCCAACATGAACACTTCCCCAATGCAAAGATGTGGATGTCCCTGATGCATTGACTGACCGTGGGAGGAAGACGTCGGCGTGATCGGCGTCTCCGGCGGTCTCGTGGGCGTCACCGTGAGAAGGCGCGGAGGGAGGGAGGGGGCGAGGTGGGAAGGGCCAGGTTGGGGCTCGTCCGGCGGGATCCGTCCCTGCTCGCCCTCCTCCCGCATGGAGTGGCGGATGATGGTGAGCCAGGACTCCATTTCCACCGCGTCCGTCGCCTCGATCACATACTCCATGGCATTGTCCGCCTTGAGAACAAACGTGTTTTCCCGGTCGGGCATCTCCAAGGCCGTCGTCTCCCGCGCCTCCGAGATGAGAAAACAAAACACTCCGGATTTCGGTTTACCCGACTAAACACAAAAAATTCCCTTTGCTCAACGCGTTCTTCACCAAGGATTGAGTTGATACTCGAATTTATAATATAATTGTACTTAGTAGCATTTAGTTAGGAAATCAATGAACTACATGTTTTCTCATTGAAATAGGATTTACCTTGGGGGGCGAGTAGAACTCGAGCATGAAGCCGCCGACGGTTTTGACGAGGAGCAAACGACATTTCTCCCATTTGGCCGTCCCTTCCATGTTCTCGGCCGAGAGATAGGAGACGAGGCCTTCTTTCAAACACTCCACTGTGATCTTGGCCAGCTTCCCCTTCCCCTTCTTCCCCTCGTCTCCTTCGGAGGATTGGCGCTGGAACAGACGGCCCTTCTTAAACCCCTTGAACGACAACCTGAGATCAACACAAACAATGCGTCATTGAAGGGAAAAACAATAGGAAATTGCCTATTACACGTAATTGTGATTGTCATTATAATTGAATATTGTTGTAATTGAGGGTGAATAATTTAAAGTGTGAGGGGCTTTTAACCTTCGGTAAAACGGCTTTCTCTGGTGGTGAGTCGGGATATTCACATCTGACTCTTCGCTGTTGGTGAGGGAGTTTTGGTGGTTGTGGAGCGAGTGTTTGGGTTCCTTGGGGGCGTCTCCGTTCACGACCCCGCCGTTGTGGTCCTGAACGTCGTCGTAGTCCCCGCCCATGACCTCGCACTCGAGGTGTCGAGCGAAGAGGTCGACGAAGCGGCGGACGAGCGAGAGCGGGTCAGGCAGTCCTCGTTGGCGGATGGCGGAAGCGACGTCGGCAGCCGTGGCGGCCGCGCGCTCCTCGCACCACCCGGACAACTCGGAAGTCGGAGAAGCCATCAAGGAGGCACATGGCGGACCAACACCCTCCCGTCTCCGCACAAAATACACATTTTCACATCTAAACAAAGACAAGACTTTATAGACATTCACTTGAGAGACAAGGAGAGAAATTTCCCAGGTCACTCTGCTTGGTTTATTAATTCCACTCATTGGTCCCATTGGAGAGAAATGTTGGATAAATTATGAAAAAGAAATTGTAATAAAGAAATTGATATTAATAGATAGGATGAATTGTGAACCTTTTTAGGCCCTTTTTGGCATGAATTGAATGAGCTCAAGCGATAAAATTAATTGATAATGAAATTCATTTGAAAAATAAGTTTAAAATTTCTTTTACAATGTTTACAGCTTGTTTGTGATGATAATGTAACGGTTGAATTTTTGTTACTTTCGAGTTGTTTATATGGATAAAACTAACTGATGCAAATAGAATAAACATATAAAATATAGTCGAATAGATTAAATAATGTTCCGAGGATATGGCCATGAGAGGAGCTTATTTATACCCTAACTACACTCAACTATCAGTTATCTCTGATAAACCACATAAATATAAAACAAGCTTGTCAATTCACACCGTTTCACTCTTCAATGTTCCATGAGCTCAGAGTGAGATGATTTTTAAAGTCTGGAGAACATTTCAAATTGGAATTAAATCCTTGAGCCAAATTTTGTGAAACAGCTTATAAAATTGATACAATTTCATCATTTAATTCCAATATTCCTTTTTCCTGGCCATGTCTCCACTTGAGTAATTTCCACTAATTTAATAGAAAGTTAAGTAAATGAATTAAATTCCTAATTGGACCTCCATTATATTTCTTCGAAATTCCATGTCCCCTCTGAGCCGCAATTAGAAAAGTGAAGCGGAGGAATTTGCGGAGAGAAATGATTCTGGATGAATTGGCTAATGAATTCGAATGTGGGGAAAAAGTAGAATTACCATTTGTCTCTTTTGCGGGTGAAATAATTGTTTAACTAAGGGCCCTTCGGACCCTCCCGACTGGCCCGAGTTGGCTGGTAGTGGGAATTGGCGCGTGTCGCGAAAGAGGGGCCTTTGCCTCACCGCGGGATCTCCGAAGTTGGTGTGAAGCAAGGGGAAGGTAGGGAAGATTTGAAGTTCACTCCGCCTATCCTCCACCATTGGAAAGAGAGGCAAGTGGAAGGTAACGGAGATTCACAACGAGATACTCCCAGGGTTGAGGCGAGTTTAACAGAAGGGTGTTTTGTAAATGTCTGGCGACTTCCACATGCCTCTTCGAACGCCCATGGTATTCTGTAGCTCGACTGACTGAGTCAGTCGAGGTTGAGGACGACCATGGGAGAGGACGAAGTTGAGAACGAGCGGGTGACAATCATCGCCCGCTACGAGCTCGGTCGCGACCCCGCCGCCGTCATTGACCCCTGGGACGACCCGGCCTTTCCCATCTACCACGCCACGGATCACTTTGGCTTCATCCAGTAAGGTCCTTCCCACTTGTTGTTCTCTTTAACTCTTGTCTTCTCCAGTGACCAAAGCCTCCCGACCCGCCTCGCTCCCGAGGAGCTCAAGAGGAACGAGATCGAGACGGACAGGACGGACAAGTGGCTGAAGATGATCGGGATCAACTCTTGGCCAAAGTACAGGAACTCGGAGAAGCTCCGTCGCCGGGTCTACAAAGGAATCCCGAATAAAATCCGCGGGGCGGCCTGGGCCCTTTTGCTCGAACTCACCACACTCAAGGAGCAGCAGAGGGGAAAATACAAGGTGGGGAATAAAATAATTCAAATTGTTCCAGCTCTTCAATTAATTGACAAATATGGGCTTTGGATGTGGCTTGTCATATTCACGCCCCCATTTGAGAGCCAAATTCATTTTCGCCCATGGCGAATGACTGGTTATATAAGATTTTTCTCATTTATTTAATTGGGTTTTGCAACGGCAGGAGATGCTGGAGCTGGCCAAGAAATATTCCACCGATGTGAGGCAGATCGACCTCGACGTGAACCGGACGTATCGCGATAACGTGATGTTCCGCGAGCGATACGGGACGAAGCAAGTCTCCCTCTTCAACGTCCTCTGTGCCTACTCCATTTACAATGTTGAGATTGGATATTGCCAAGGGATGAGCCAAGTGGCAGCTCTGCTCCTCTTGTACCTCGACGAAGAAGAGGCCTTTTGGGGCCTCGCGCAACTCATGTCACATCATAAATTCGCCATGCATGGTGAGGAAAAATTCTCAGACAAATAATTAAACAAATTCTATATTTATTTAATAGCTTTTGACTAAATAAATAATTAATTATTCCAACATTTTTTAAATAAAATGATTTTTTAATGCTTATTAAAATGCAAATTGTGTTTTTCTAGGTTTTTTCATCGTTGGATTTCCTAAACTTGCCCGGTTTCAAGCTCACCATGACAAGATCCTCGGGAAGCTGTTGCCCAAGCTCCGACGTCACTTCGAGCGCCACGGGGTTGACTCGGGGCTCTACACTCTCAAATGGTTTTTCCAGTGCTTCCTCGACCGGGTGCCCTATGACCTGGCCCTTCGTCTCTGGGACGTGTACCTGCTCGAGGGCGAGCGGACTCTGATCTGCGGCGCCTACGCGATCCTGAAGATGCATCAGAAGGCGCTCCTGGCCCGCAAGTCCCTCGAAGACATCCTCACCTATCTCCAGTCCCGCGTGGCAGCCAACTTCGGCATGTCCCATGACCTAGCTATCCAGAATTTCCAAAAGTCCCTCGAGGAGCTCCGGAACAAACGCCTCGACCGACCCCCCGACCCCGCCGACGAGGAACTTCCCAAAAGGCCCTTCGGAGTCATCGACGCTTCCTTCCTCACGCTCCGTCGCCCGACGAACACAACCAACCGCCCCCCCGACTTCCCTGCCCAGCCCTCCAAAGAGAACAAGGCCGCGCTGGCGGCCGACGAGACGCTGGAATACGAAGAAGACGAGGAAGAAACTCTCTGCGAGGGGCTTTTGAACACCGCGAGCTTCGGCCCCACCTCGCCCATGTCCGGCCTCTCCGCAGCTTCCTCGTCCCTGGCCAGTCAGGAAGGGAGTTTCAGACACCCCGTCTCGCCCCGCAAGGGCATTTTGAACAACAACACCACGACGGGGTCGACGGGCCACTCGGCCACCGTGCGCATCCACGTGCCATACGGGAACGACGGCGAGGAACGCGGCGACCTCCGCCGTCCGGACCCAAATCTCATCAAGTTGGACGTCCAGGCGGAAGGGCGCAAAGAGCAACACTTGTAAAACTCATCACATCCTCGGCAGTATTACACGAAAGTCCATTCCTTTTCTACTACAGAGACTGCCCTTAACTACCAATAGAATCCGCTTGCACAAATCTCGAGGGAACTACCAAATTATAAATTAATATGATAATATTAATGCTAATTTAGAATTCATGAGACTACCATTTCATTCAAAAATCCGGAATGTTTGGGAAATGAAATGGAGGTTTGATTGGAAATTAAAAATACGCCTTTAGCCTCACTATGGAGTATTTGGAGGAATGTAAAGAGATTCTCATTGTTTCATCATTTCTATTTTTGGGCTCAATGGGAATCTCTGATTTCTATTTGAAAAGCGAAAAACAAATCATTTGATTTAAGCCGATGAATTTACATACATTTCAATGTTTAGAACTCTCCCCACACGTACCCTCATTTCTGGCGACATTTGCATTCAATAGTTCAAGTAAAAAGACTTGAAGTAAAGAATCATCATATTTAGAAAATCTGATATTTCCCTCCATGTTTGTGCGAGAGTCTTTGATTGGACGGGTGGTGCGTGGCGGGTTTTAGAGTAATTTGACACAGGTAGCCGTCCACCACCCTGTACAATTAGAAGTGCAGTCCTTATTTTACTATTTCAAGACACGCCTTCGTTCATTTTAGATCTTAAGTGCTTTCATTGAATTGTTAGATAGACGGAGCAATACAATTAGCCGTGATACTCGAATCTAACTAAATGATATTCAAAAAACATGGACCCAATAAATTCAAGGAAAGATTAGACCTGAATCTCCCAATAGGAATTAATGAACTTACAATGTATTATTAAAAAAACCAGATATGATCCTACTACACATGTACATTCACATTCTTTTGTATTTACCTTTATAGAGCTACAACATATTATATACGATAAACATATTTATATATTTATTCATAATTGACTCATCTCATCATTGATGAGACTCGTGTGGGATGGCGAGATCAATTCCCGGTCGCCAATTTGAAATTATGTGATTTCATTAACTATTTATTATTATCATTCACGGCCTTTTCGTATTAAAAATGCTATTAAGTATAAATGTATGTAAATAAGAGGTCAAGTCAAGAACGTCAATAAAAATAGAGAGTATTTAATTCCGAGTCTTTGTCTCATATAATAACCATTTTATTCTATTTAAATTATATGCCTAGGTATGTAAAGTTCAATAAATATATCTAGATTTGCCAATTGTATATATATATATTCTTCCTAATGTTAAATCCTCTTCACACGTTCCTTCCTCTTTGACCTTTCTTTCAAAATGTTCGGTTTTGTACATTGAGTCATTCATATAGGATTGGGCTAATGTCGAGTGAGGGGAGTTTTAGCAAGAAATTAATTATTTGTGTACCTGGATTTCCCATATAGATTCGAATGCACCGTTTTTTCTCCCAGTAGTTTGGCAAGCGCAAGAGTAGTTTGACTCTGCGGATTCAATCTATGCTTTTCTACGCGAATCCTGCCGTCCCTTCAGTCCATCATTCCTCGAGCATGAAGACCCTTGGGCGTGGGGGAGTGAGGAGTTTTGACCTTTGACTCTGGGAGTCCTTTTGGTAAATGTTTGAGCCCTTGAGGCCCCCGCAGGGGCGGGAGGCGGTTTGAGGGAATCCCTCGTTCGGCGCATGAGTGAGTGTGTGAGCTGCGAGGTCCATTGTCACTCACCTCCAGAGATCCGTCAAGCGACGAAGTTCACCCTCGCCAGTGGAAACCACCAGACTCCCGATTGACCCCGTCTGACCTCACAGCTCGTGCTCCACTCGGCTCATGAGATTCCCCTGGAAATCCCCGCAAATTCCCGCATCTCAATTAAACCTTCACTTTACATAAATCCCGCAGAGTTCAAGTTGAGTGAGATCCAGTTCGCAAGGGATTTATTGACTAATTAGGATAGTGGGTTTTAAATAAATGAGGTTGGGTCAAGGGTTGTGAAGTGGATTGGTTTCATTAAATGAACTTTCACCTCTCCCGAGATCCCTTGGGAGTTCCGAGGTGAGGATGAGAGACGACGTGAATTGAACTTGAACTTGCCATGGATTCGCATGGACGTCCGTGGCCCTGAGGTCCTTCAAGGACCACAAGCCATTTAAAACAAACTCTCGGTTCTAATTACCAAATCCTCGTTTGGTCCAAACCATGAAGAGGAACAACAGGGAACCTTAACAACCCTCCAATTTATTCAGCCGTTCAAGGTGAGTTCAATTATTTAAGGAGCTCGGAGAGTCCCTTTGACTCATTACCAATTTTCTACGATTCATTGTTTAATGACCAAGTGGATCCCTGAAGTTAGTTTGGATTCCAAGGAGGATGACTCATCCTTTCATTTTTTAGCTAGCAAGGGCCGAAATTCGGCATCTCGACGAGCCAAACGCCAATTGCGCCTCAATGAAAAACGGGAGATTCCCCATTAGTTTTATAATTAATTTAAGTGGAGTTATTTTCCTCGTTGATTTCATTTTATCCAAATGTTGAAGTTTAAGTGGAAGCCCGTTGGCTTTTGTTCGTCGCTCATTTTTGAGAAAAATGTGAGAGGAAAAGAATAACCATAAATGGATTCCCTGTATCTTCCCTATGTTCTAAGCCTTGCAGCTGGGAGGAAAAAGACATATAGGATTGGCCCAAAACTCCGATTTATAATTTCCACGAAGCTTGGTCCAATGAAATGTTGTCAAATACTGGGCATTTCTTGTAGGCTCAAATGCCTTTGTTGTAAATGTAATTAACTTATTTGCCCCTCGTTTCCAAACTCCCTTGGCGAATCCTTTCTTGTCTCTTTGCTCAGCCTGGTCGTCATACACGAGTAATTAAATATTTGCTTTTAATTCTACATTTTTCTCTTCCGCCCCTTTAGCATTTAAATGAGAATGTGCGTAGGTGCATAGCTATTTGTTCCTTTTGACTATTTAACTCAGTATTTTTTGGGAGATATTTATATGGTGTATTTCATCATTCTACGTGATAGTTAAAAGCATTTGAAACGATGCATTGCTTTATCATGGAAATTATTCCTCCCCAATGGTAAAATTTATCCTTTAACGAACTTGACATATATTATCTCGCGATGTGTATCAATTAATCAATGGTTAATAAGTGGGTTTAGCGAAAATGATAAAATTTAGAGTATTGCGGAAATGAACGAGGCCTTGATTTCCTCCTTCATTTCCGATGAATCCGATGAGTTTCCCAACCCTGACGATTTCACCCTTTTTCATCAAATGAACCATTTTCAAATGCTAATGAGCATTGGCTGAGCATCGCCAGCATTGGAAAATTGGAATGAACATGGTCGAATTGGGAAGAGGCAATGCAGAGGAATAAATGTTGAATTGCTTCTCGGAGGAGGAGAAAATCGATTCCTCGGCTGGAATCCTCGAGAGCTCTCAAATGTGGATTGGACGTAGTAAATATTAGCATGGTCGGTTTTAATGAGCTCGTTGTTTCTTTACAGGAGGACTGAATGAGGTAATCGTGGTTTGTTCCGAGTGACTCAAGCAAGCTGGATAGGTTACCGGAATACCTCCGTGACACCGTCGACTGGTTCATGGGGTAAGTAAATCCTCGTCTACTCATCCCATTCGGGCTTCCTATGCTCATTCCATTCGGGCTTCATTTTTTCACACATTTTCCCAATGAGCCAAGACCATTTGGCATAATTCATAGGTATTTGAATGGATGGTCATGAAATGAAGGGTTTCCTTCCTCAATACCAACAAGACATTGTTGGGCGCATTAATTAATTAGGCGCGGCGAAAGATTTAATCCGCGAGGATTATTATTCAACACGTTGGGCGTTTTTGAACTCCGCGAAAACCCTCAGTATGTTTACAATGACCGACCTCATTTGGGAAGCGAGGAATTGACCTCGGAACTTCCTCGGAACGACGAAACCCTGGAGGAATTAATTTCTTCATTCGCATTCCTGGCTTTGATTTCATCTCTCCGTCGCCAGGCAAACAAAAAACTTTGCGAGTCAACAACTAACGACTCAAGCAAATTCGCGATTCACTTCTTTAGTTTTGATTTTCATTTTGTCCTTTCAAGTTTGTTGTTTTTCATTAAAGAAGTGCCATAAGTTTGTTAATTGTAATTAATTGGTAAGGTCAGATTTCAAATTGCAAGTGAGATGAGAAGATTCTTTCCATATATTTTCTCCGATATTCGGTGAGTCCTTTGTCAAACCTATTTATTTCGTCCTCGTCATAATTTCACATTCGTTTAGAAAAACTTCCTTGGGAAATTGAAAAATTGGGCAATGGAACAAATTAAAATTCATTTAAGTAACATCCCGACTTTGTTGCGATTGCCTACGCCATTACTCAATTGAATTTAACTCCAATTGCTCTTTCTCTTGAAATGAATTAGAAATGAATTACAGTTCATTTTCACTACTAAAGGTAAATAGAATACTAAAAATGGCAAATGATGTTGGGATTTGGCAAAATATTATTGTTATGCAAGGAGGGGGTTTTCATTGTAAAACGTAAATATGTAGTCTAAATAGTGTGAGCTCAGATGAGTTGAACGTCTTCCACCGTTAGTTCCAACAACATGTGAATGAGGAAGAGAGTCTTTGGAGTGAAGTGAGGAAGTGCGAATTCCCAGAGGAGCAACTCATGATCGTCGGGAACTCGGCTGTCCCCTTTTCTTTCCTTGCGGAACGAGCGGAAGTCGGGGCCAAGAACGTTCAACTCCCAGTCTCCTTTTCATCTAATTAAGCTCTTCCTCGAAGTGACCTTTGGGGGATCGCACTCTGGGCACGTCGTGGGCCCAGCGAAGGCGTCAATTAATCCAATTCGCAATTCTGCATCCCTTGCTGTGGGGGGAAGGCAAGTGGCAGAAGGGGGTGGGAGGCGCTCGCCCCTGGCTCCTCTCGTCCCGACCACCACCAGATCATCGTCAGTCCTCCTTTGACGCTTCGAGCGTCCCCACCATGTCCGCGGTTTGTTTTGGCGATGTACGACGGGGTTTGGGGAAAACGGCGGTTTGCGGTGACGACGCCTCTTCCCACACGTTCCTGGTCCTCAAAGGCCTTTCACACATGTTCCTCACTTGTCGCTGCGTCGTGCGACGTCTGTACTCGGCCATCCCTTGGCCATGGTAACAATCATTACGTTCCAATAATATTAGAAAATATTTTATTTAGGAAATTAGGATATTTACTTGAGTGGTAGGAGCATTGGCTTATTGGATCGATTTTATAGTGTTTTCCTGGCGTCCTGAAATGTTTATTAGTAAATATTTTGGGTTATTAAAGGAGGTTCAACATGGCATTCACATACACATCGTTTGTTCTCGAGTTCTCAATGACGGAAGTTTTTCCTTCTCCTTTTGAACAATGGAACTTGCGGTTTTTCGTTATGGAGCAAAGGAGTTTCAATGTTAGACAATTATTGAGCATTGTTGAGTTTTGGGCGTGTAGGAAGGCTAGGAAATGGTAGGAGCGTCCGGGAACGTTCCGCTCAGAAACTCCTTTGACCTCCTCTTTCTTCAAGAGTTGAATGATGTGCAGAAGGAGGCATTTCCCCCATTTTTAATCACAAAGAGCTCATTTGGAGTCAAATGTGCAAAGGGAAACTCTTTAGCACATTACACCATGGTTGAAACATTGCAATTCAACAGTGTTTCCAATCTTCCTTTGGCCAATGTGAGTTTGGGGAAGACGCAGAAGGGAAGACGAGGAATTGAACCAAGAGGTCAAGTGTGGGCCGATAAGGAGATGCATTGGATTGAATCAAGGCCTCACCTCGCCTGTTCTGGACATTTCCACCTTATGTGGACGAGCGAGAGGCCAAAGGCTCATTGGGTTAATTCATTCTATCAGCCTAAATATACTTTCTACGACAAGAAACTTCATAGGTGACCTCAAGAGCAAATGTTCGTAGAAAGGGACATTTTCTCATAACTTATAACTTATTGTGAGTTTGAATTATAGGAAAGTCCTTTCAATTGCAACATTAAAAACTCACTTTATTACACCTATGCTTGTGGACTTATATAACCATGTACATTTCTACTACGCTGTAGGCATCTAATGTAAACATTCACATTAAAATATGTATACCCTCTATGTATTATTACATAGAGTCAACTATATGAGTTAGGACGGGATCGTATCTCTCAACTTGGGTGCCATTCAAACGGTCACGTGTATAAATAAGGCAAGTGTGGGCCTGATAGGCCAATTAGGCATTGACCAAGTAGGGTCATTAGGAAGGCCGGAAACGAGGATTTTTATTTATTCTAATGAGGAAAGTTGAACTTGTTTTTCCTCGTTGACCATTGGAGCCGAAATGGGTTTTGAATTGGTTGTGAAGGGAAGTTTTGGCGTGGGTGGCGTGTCCTCATTGTGGAGGTCCGGGATCAAAATCGAAGGAGTTTCATTCATTCGCAGATCTGAGCAGGTTCTGCAAATCCCCTTGGACACAGGGGGATCTTGGGAGTAGGAGGCGACGCGCTGTGATGTAGCGAATGCTCGGCCTTTCTTGCATCACTCTACTCGTCGTCCTCGAGGTCGGGGAGTCTCGCAAGGAACTCCTGGCAAGTCTGCCTTCGCTCTCACCGACCTGCACGTCATCTCTTCCCATGGTGGTGATAGGTGGTTTTTCACGTCCTCTCGACTCATATAGGAGGTCTTAAATAATATTAGCCAACATGGAGAGACACGATCCAAGTGGGAGATTATGCAACGATCTCCAATGGAGACAAATATGGTGAATTGGGGTTAGCTTTGCTCTGACTGAGCCAATAAATGCCCCGTTTAACTCGGAGCTCGTTGAATGTAGAGATAACCCTTGTTCAAATAAAAATTTGCTTCGCGCGTGTCCTCGGAGTTCCACTCCACAAGGGGGAATTGGAAAATGATAATTGGGTTCACCTTTATGAGTGAGGCAAGAGGGTTTATCTCCTCGAGTGTATGATGCGGATGTGTCGCCCTTGGTCTTTTTCAATAATGAGCGGATCACCCTTGATTGATAAGATAAGGTGGCCAGGAGCATTTAGTTCCTGGGATGTCGCGGGTGGGGTGCTCGTGTGGGTTTTCACTCTTCAGCGTCTGCCGCCGTCCCGCCGCCTCCGCCATGCTCGTCTCAAACCATCGGTCTCTCTTAAGTCTGGAATCTCTTTCTGCTCTCATTTGCCCGTTCGGGTCAGTCCCAAGTGAGATCTCCCCCGTTACGCAAAACTCCCTCATTGCTAAGACTCTCAAATTGAGCAAAATGCTAATTCCTGGCTCAACTCCTCAGCATTTTCCGCGGATCTTTGAGCCTGTTGAATCTTTGAAATTTGAGAAGTCTTTGGAAGGATCTTGTTGGGTGGAAAGAAGTTGAATGTGTTTGGGGGGTCCTGGCACGCATTTGTGGGTCCTTGCATCATTGCATCAATCCATGTTTAGCCATCGCCACATGGAAAGGGCAAATGAGACACTTGGGAGGATAGCGAACTCAAGCTCTTTGTTTTTTCCTTGCAGGAAGGCCCGACGGAAAGAAAAAGAGTCGAGCGGAGGTCCGTCGGGGTCCGTGGGAGGTTCGAGTGAAGAGGGCAAGTTGTACCTCGAGTCCGCCCTGCTCGAACGACATCTTCATGAGACTGAACTCAGACGACTCGTCTCGCTCCCCGCTGGACTCGAAGAGAACGAATGGATCGCCTCGCACAGTAAGTCAAAACTCTCAATTTACACATTTCCGGGAATATCTTAATTGTTAGGTTAATTTGTTCCAACATTTATTAAACATTTAATTCTTAATTGTTTGTAGTCATTGCCCTCTTCGAGCATGTGAACGTGATATACGGAACCGTGTCGGAGTTCTGCACCTCGACCGGATGTCCGGACATGACTGGGCCATGCATGAGGTAATTAACATCTTTAATAATAATATTTTTGATTAAAAAGGGGAATTTAAAGTTATCCTGGTGGGGAATTGTAATTCCAATTTGTCTTGTAGAACGTACCTCTGGTTCGACGACAAAGGGAAGAAGGTGAAGGTCGCAGCCCCTCAGTACGTCGACTATGTTATGACCTTCATACAAAAAACAGTCAACGACGAGTCTCTTTTCCCTACAAAGTCGGGTGAGGAAATGCTGAAAGATCATTAAAGCAATAATATTATTAATTAAAATATATTAAACATAATTCTTAATGGTAATCTCAATAAATGATGAATTGAGTTGAATTGAACCATTTGTTTGAATTATCCCCCTTAGCGAACGCATTTCCTAGTTCCTTCAAGCCGATCGTGAAGAAGATTTGTCGTTTGATGTTCCACGTGGTCGCCCACATCTACCATTGCCACTTTAAAGAAATTGTCCTCCTCGACCTCCACGCCCACCTCAACTGCGTTTTCGCGCATTTCTCCCTCTTCAACGACGCCTTCAAACTAGTGGAAGAGAAAGAAACTGAGATCCTACAGGTAATTGAGAGATCCTTTGAATTATAAATGACATTTAAATTTTCTTTGGAGTTTTTTTCAATTGAAATTTGTGTTTAGGACTTGTGCCACGCGATGCGGCTGCGGACCGAAGTCCTCGAATTCCCTTCGTCCGAAGACAACAAGGAGAACATCAGGGGGTCCGAGGGAGTCGAGGAATTGGTCTCAACCAAGGACACGCCCCCGCTCGACCCTTAAATCCCTCTCCAGGCGAGAGTTCAAGACCTTCATTTTTAAATTAGAGTTATTTAACCTCACACTACTATACCTAAATATATATGATACACATGAACGTACATTTATGAATAATATATACACATACATTCATACCTATTAACTATTCACGTGATTAATGCGTATTACTGTATGTCTATGTATTGTCGTGACGTGTGTTGGAGAAAATATTATATGAGTCGGTAAATATATATATATATATATATATATACATACATATATATATTAAAATATTACAACACACTACTACTACCTACCTATATATATAATATATCTTATATATATTTAAATCCATATATATCTAATGCCTCTACGAAAGGAGTAAAATAAAGTGTGGTTAAACGAGGACGTGTGTGTCCGTGGGCCGGTTACCAGCTACGATCTCGCCTCCCCGCCTTGACCCTGGCGGCCCTTCTCTCTGTGTTGTGGAACCTAGTCCACCCCACTATTTTAATAGGTTT
The DNA here is from genome assembly GCA_009869795.1 of Neelides sp. FZ-2019. Lineage (NCBI taxonomy): Eukaryota > Metazoa > Arthropoda > Collembola > Neelipleona > Neelidae > Neelides > Neelides sp. FZ-2019. The sequence continues at coordinate 33,570 of VJMY01000462.1, read as the reverse complement.
AAGGAATCTTCTCAACCTCAGTTCGCTCCCCCACTGTGAAAAGCCAATCATTGTATTAATTAATTGTCTCCACGTCCGGGCGTCTATGCCGCCGGACTCGAGTGAGACCATTCTACTGTAGTCTATGAAGTAAAATGTTGATCAATCCTAATTACCGTCTTTTATTCTTCATCCTCCATCATTCACAGTTCACAAGTTCGTTTGACTTATAAAAGAATTTCCATGAATTTCATCCTTCGCCATTACATGAACCGAACGGAGAATAAAAAATGTGAAAATGTGTCAAGTTGAGAGAGCGATCAATTGTCATTTATTCAAATAACTTTAAATCCATATAATGAAATTCCTCAATTGAACAAATCTTTGCCTAGGCTTATATCTCATAGACATAATTCACAAATTTCTCATATAATACAATACAATATGTAATTTATATGAATAGGCATTCATTTAGATTCCAGCCTTTAACTCTATGAACATTTAAAAGGAAAAAGCCCGGGAAAATAAAAAAGATGATAAAGCGCATGAAATTGAGAGATTCGGAGTAACCTGCTTGTTATAGGGAAAAGTCTTGAATTGAAGTCCGGGTTGAAATAAAATGAATAAATATCGAATGTTGTATATTTTACACAATTTACTTTTTATTGTAATGATGAAAGTATCTTTATTTTAGCATTTCATCAATGGTCCACCAGTTGAGGGAATTCTGCTCTAGAAAGTGAAATTCCCTTTCGTACCCAATTAGCATCATCAGATACAATTGAGTCTAAACAGAAGTTCTAGTTGGTCTTGAACAAATCACTAATAAATTCCATTCATTGACAAGTGAGCATTAATTATATATTGGATCTAGCTTGTCAATGTCTATATACATCAGTATTTCATTATAGTCCATACTAATTTGCCTATATGCATGCTATGTATGTTGAGTAGTTACTTATAAGGGAAATGCAATTTAATTAATTTATTTTAATGCCCATTCAAGACATTGAAGGTTCGTCAATGATTATGATTAATCGCATAGGTTATCTATTGAGACTCGAGCTTGTGTGTACTTTAAAGATCATATTATTGCTCTACATACTTTAAGATTGCCACCGATTACAATTTTAAACGGTATTTAACTCTAATGATTCATTCATTTACGCTATTTGTAATTGCTAGTGTAGGTAGCCATTTTACGTAAGCGTACTTGTACTCAAATTGCCTGTTTCATACAATAAATATGTATGTTTAAGAATTTGGGTAGGTATAGCATTAAGGTTTTAAGTAGAGATATACCTCCTTGATATACATTTATATAATAATATGATATATTTATATATACAAACATAGACGTGTTTTTATGAATTTGAACAGTAAAATGGAATATACATAAAGTATTACAATTTACAATAAGCACACAAGTATTTTTGAAAGTTTCCATATATTTGAATAGTATATCTGAGATTATTACCCCAAAAAGTTTACTTCATATGACTTTATAATGAGGGTTCATGTACACATAATGTGTTTTTAAAGGGAGAATCCCTTTTAAATGATACAGAGCTATATGTATCTCAATTAAATCAATCTCCATTGATTTGTCATCTAATTCAGAGCGAATTTCTTTTAAGATTAATTTAAATAGAAACCGCGTATTTTGATTATCTTTGCAATTGGGTTTAAGTACTCTGATGGTACACCTGTCCTTTCTAATTCAAACTCCTAAATATTAATGAAGACACACAGGAGAGAAATCTAAAAAAGCATCTTGGGATTCCCCGCTATTTGAACATCCAATGGAGTCATTTTTGGCCAAAGCTACACATTTAACTCACATGGAAAAAACTCTCCTTCAAATAAAATGAAAATTCTATTTTCTAAAACAAAAAACATGAATTATTTTACTTAATTATAATAAGAATATACCTAGGTAAACTTTAATATACATATAGTTAAAAATTAATTATTAATTAAAAGGATCAAATTGAAAAGAGCTAAATATATATGTATTATAGGGGCTACTATTACAGAGTTTATAGTTATAGTCATTAATTAGAATTATTACATTATATGTCTTAAATCAGCTCGTCATTTCTCTTTCACACTAATGTCGCAGATTGGTCCAAGTGTTGGTTTGAAAGCATATTTAATATTTCCTATTTACATATAGCTAAATACCGGTTTTGCTCAAAAGATCGTCCGGCTAAAAAGAATGCTCTCCTTTTATACAATATATATATATATTAAATAATTGAACAAGAGAGCGATTAAGAGAGTAAAGATGGAAAGTGGAGTCTTGATTCTAGTGATGAAAATTGAATAAAAACTCACATTTTATTGAATAAATGTTTTAATATTAATGTTAATTAGTCAATTATTTAAAGAACGCCTTTGCTCAAAAGATCGCCCGGGGTCGAACCACAATATTTAAAAGAACTCCCGGGCATTATGCCCGAGAGTTTTTTGAGAGCAAAACCGGTATTCCTAATGTTCAATTTGCCAACTCAAATCTCATTGTTTCTCTGTTCTAAGATTTTAGCCATATGGAATAAAGTGTAGTAGCTTAAAATTTGAGAGTATTTGTTAAATCTTTATAGGACTAATGAAGAAATTGAGTTTTCACTCCTCTTCCTCGTCATTTGAGTAGTTGACGTAGCGGATGGAGGATTCGCCTGGGATGAGACTCGTCTGTTCGTCCTTCGACGGCGGGTTCCGGAGCATGAACATGACCGGGGCGTAGGCGAAGTTGATGAACGCGATGCCCACGAGCATCCACTCGAACCCAATGTTCTGCACCAGAGTTCCGCTCAATGCCGGACCTGGGGAGAATCGGATATTAATTGTATCTTTAAGATAATTGTAATTAGTAATTTAGTAATTAATAATTGAGATGAACCAATGGCGAATCCGAGGCAGAAGGCGACGTCTCCAATGGCGTAGACGGAGCCGTACACCGCCGCGTGTCTCAGGTCAACGATATTCCCCAGCTCGGGCATCATGGAGCTGTCGACCATGCCGATGGCGAAGCCGAGCCCGGCGTTCGGCCCGATCAAGTGATAAGTTTTGGTCGCCAAAGGGATCTGCGAGAGACGTGTGAGGGGGGAAATGGGAGTTTCTTCGGGCTTACACAGATGAGGCAAATCCCGATGACGATCTGGCCGATCATCGCCGACAGCCATCTGGAAAGGAGTGTGAGGGGGGCATTGGAGCGGGGGGATCTCACCTCCCAATTCTGTGCCCGAGTGGGCCGAAGATATTTGTCCCGACGAGATAGGAAATTGAGGCGGGGAGGAAGGCGAGGCCGAGCTCATACTTCGGCGCCTTCATTGTGTCCATCATCCAAATGGGGAGCGAAGGCTCGAGCATCGCAATCCCCATGTTCGCAAACGTGATTGCCCCTGTCAGAGACTAAGTGTGTGAGGTGGGTGGGGAACAAAGTAGGGACTTACCGGCTGCCACGATGATGTACGGGTCTTTGAGAAGTTCGAACATGGAAGGAGCCGCGGATTCCTGACGGACCACCGTCGGTTGGAGCACCATCAGCTGAAGCACTGAAAAACCCACATTACCATTCACATCGTCTGTAGTTGGTGCTCATTCAAGAGGAAATTAAAATGAATATTCAAATGGCATTATTTTCATTACGGCCGTCTCCAAGGGCCAGACAGGCGAGGATGAGGAAAGGTGCTGTTTTGCCCACAAACTGGTACATGATCCCACCGAACGGCGGGCCGACGAGGACGCCTAAGGCGAGGCCGCCGAGGGCGTAGCCCATGGCGATCCCGCGCTCCTTGTCGTTCGGGTATCTCTCGGCCAACATGCCCATACCTGGAAAGGAATGAAAATGAATTGAAATCACGGCCAGTCACACTTTCTCACCTGAGACGCTCGAGCAGGAGGATCCGATTCCTTGCAGGGCTCGGGCCAGGAACAACACCGAATACGACCGTCCAAAGGCGAAAACTGCGGAAGAGGAAACAATGAGTTCATAAGCAATGAGTTAGACTCATCTTCTTTAGAAAGAACCCAAGTTGGTTCTTCCAGCTCTTTACTTACTGATCGTCGAGACGAACATGATGACGAAGCCCGCAAACATGGGGATGCTGTAGCCAACCCTGGAAGCCAAAAAAACCCAATTTCCCGCCTCATTCACCTCCGATTCCTCACCTGCTCGTCAATGGTCCTACAAATGGATTTGTGAGTAATTGGACGAATGCCTTTGAAGCAAACATGATTCCAACTTCCACGTTTTCGTCCAACAACTCTTCATGTCTGGATTTATGCACGCGCTTGTTCGGATCCACTCCAGCCACCAGACTCATGTCTGACATTTTAAACCATCATATAATCATCACATTTGTACTTTTCATTAAAAGCTTTATTGGATATTTGAGCATAGTTTGAATGGACATAGAGCTTGTACAAATATACTCATCATTGGGGCCAATAAAACGCCTAATTAAACCTATATTCTATTACTAATATTTCATTGCATTTTCTCTAATTACTACTTGAACAAGTTTTTACTTTCAATACCGCGATACCTATGTACTTAAATGATAGGTATATAAGTCAGTCTCAGTCATTATAAGTAATGAGCGAGCAATATCTTTTACTTACTTTTAGGACTTATATCCTATAAACTTTTAAGCATAAAAGCTATGAATCAAGGAAGTTGGTCCATAAGGAATGAATGTAGTTTAGCTCAATTTGATCAAATCTTGTTTTAAATTGAATGGAGAAAGTGGTTCATTGAATGTTGGAAGTAACCTATGAAATGAATAGTAAAAATGGAATAGTTGGGTGAAAGTTGGGAGAAAGTTGGGGAATCTTTGTGTTGGCTCGAATGAATTGGTTTGAAATGATGAGTATTTACGGGCCCAAAGTTGAAATTGTATAAAATAGGCATTCTAGTCTTAAGATCATATGAAAGATCCCTGTGCCAATCGGGCTATGCTTAGGAATGGCAAGGAGAAATGGAGGGAGAATAGCAGGGGCTGCCCTATCGCATGCACATATAGGATATACTTATAGAGCTAAGGATCATGCATAGGAACAAGAGTGTATTGGGTATTTACTCCGTTGGGGGGAGATCGGCGAGTCCTGTGTGGTGGTCTCATTATCATTGAACAGCCGCTCATCGTCTCGATGCCGAATGGTGTAGAGGAAGTCAGGAATGATGGGAACTGCGGAAAAAAAGATGGATGAGGTGGTCAAGAGAAATTCATCCATCAGCTCCCTCCCACTCCGCCTCCTAATCAATTCACCACCCAACGCGTATTGATTTCTCCCCTCCACCTTCGCTCTTAAATAAATGAAATCTGCACAACAAGTGGCCCACCCGAGACAGGTGGCTAATGAATGGAGGACAAGACGGGAGTAAAATGCCCTTTGAACTCAACGTCCCTTCTTCCAAAATTCCCACCGAGTCACAAATGCCCTTAATGGACTCCCGCACTAGGAAAATAAGGTTTAAAAATGAGTCCTGAGGGGAAACCTTGGAAGTTCTATAAAATCCGATCCATTACCGCCACTTCTCCCAACTACAGGACTTAGCGAACAATTTCATGTCCCTTAATTGCCCACTCCACTTTTCATAATCCTGAGGAATAGTAATAATGTTCTTGAATATTCCAATGAACATCCCACACATCCTTACCAATCGAAGAGAGAAGAATATTGTCAAGGAACAGAGCAAAGGTCACGATGAAAACTAGAACCCGTCTGGGATCAATTGACGAGAAAGTCATTTAAACTTAATATTTAAAATCCCATTTTTTATTATTCAAAAAGCTCCTTTTAATTCCTACAATCTCAATGGGATGTCTAAATGCACTAAACTGTGGAGTTCGATCCTGGGTAGCTTGAATAAAGTTAAGGATTGAAATGCCTTTTCTCACTCCTAATGATAAGATAAATTCCCCAGGGTTTATTCATGAATTCCGTCGATCCTCCGCATCATTTCCTCCCACTCGAATGACCCAAAGGCATTCCAGGTTATCAATATTGTTTATTCTGCTTTTGATTCATTGAGTCTTTTTCCTTGGTTTCAAGTCCAGGAAGGCGATAAGGGAATTGTATTTACCAACAGTAGTCAGGAGCATGTTGTCCAAGAGCAGTGCAATGGCGACGATGATGAGGACGAGCTTCCTGGACTCCCGTGCTCCATTGAACCAAGCGGCGCCCGGCCATCCCACTGAGTCATAAACTGTCATCCTTTCACCCAACAAACATCACCCGATGGAAATTCTGGAAATTGGAAAATTTCACAATCAAATGTCGGAACTCCGGCAAATTGGAGAGGAATATTGATGGAAAAGTGAAGCTATTTGACTCCACATTCCATGAACCCAACACAAGGCTATCTACATGTACATAGTAAAATATGACTCCTATTGAAATTTTCCTAGGGCATTATGTAATATAATTAGAAAAGTTCTTTTGAGCCATTTCCTCGGACTCATAATTGCGAGAGGAAATAATTAGTGGGAAGAATGGGAGAATTAAAAAGGTCTTGTGAAGAACCTTCACTTGCAAATGGACCACTTTCTCTCTGGAGAAAGAAAATTAAACCACTCAAATCCAAAGGAAATGGCTATAGACCTCCAAATGAAATTCATGGCTAATAAGCATCCACTATATGGACCCCAACCCAGAACTTCACGGGTCTTTATAAACTTTCTCCTCCTTACATCCCTTCGCCAATACCTACAATAAATAACGTGTAGTGAGCGGCGGAGAATGCTAATATACAAATTATACCTTTCCAGACCCTATAGGCCTCCAAAGATGCTCGGCCGACTTTCACGGCATTCTCTACGCCTCTATTGAGCTCTATTCACTACGGAATTGCATTACATTCGGTTTCCCAGAAACTTGTTCGAGGCATATCTACCTTATAACATGTACTAAATGGGAAGTAAGGGCCGAGAGTCTATGAACTATAAAGTGTTCTCCATGAAGAAAGAGGCCCTTGTCTATAAGACAAGACATCGATAATGCGTTCTTATCGGAGCCATTGGCTAAAGGGAGTCAGTGGCGAAATGAGGAACGTGATATATGGTCATGATATATCTCGGGAGATGTGGAGATACAGGGGATGTTAAGTGTGTGGGGAAATGGTGGGAGGTGGGCGATTGAACGCGCTCTGTTAACTTTCATATCTCCGTTAGTTAGCTCATTAAAACCGGGGAATGCATTATGATCAAATGGATTTCCGACGTACATGACCACGACTATAGGCTCTCTATGCACATGTCCATGGCTCCCTATGCTTTCCCTATATGGAGGAAGTTCTTTGCTCGACTTCTTCCTTGAACTTCTTTATTAAAATGCCCATTTTTTAATTTCCTCCTCAAGTGAATGGATCTCTCGGAGTGAGCGAGACACGTGATTGTCCCGAGCTTCCGCTCATTACCAGCGGAGTACGCGAAATCTCTTCGTCAGGGATCCAGAGATCATGACATCTCCAAGACAACGGTGGTTCGCTCCTTCCAATTGACAGAACTAGTCAATTTGGAAAGTGAGGAAAACAAGGCTCAAGGGCCCTTTTGTTTCAACAAATACCATGAAACTGTAAATTAAATTCCTCATCTCCAATCAATTCCTTTCTCCCAAGTTCATTTTTCCATGGAGTACTCTGGGGATTATTTAGTCAAATGCACACTTCCCTTTGTCTGGGAAATGCAAATAAAAATGGAGCATTTGATGAATGCCGGAATTCCTTCAATGTTTTATTTCCTCGGAATTCTTCAATTAATATCGACCTGCTACTTGTCCTGTGAGCCAGAGCGAGAAAATGATTAATTGGTTTCGAAAATGTTCTTACCTTGTTTGAAAATAAGTTGAGCTGAGAATTGAAATTGATTTGAAATGAAGGAATTCTAAGTCGGTTTGGAAATGAACAACCGAAGTTTGTCCGACTCAAAGTTTCCATGGATTTCTAAATAAACCCCCTTTCTCTTTCTCGAATGCAATGGAAAGTCAAGATGTAATTGAAGTCTCTTTTCTCTATTATATCAATGCTTTATCTACGAACTTACATTTCCTAGCTGATTCATGATGAATTGCTCTGGAATAAATTCTAAGCATTTAATTGCTAATGCCATTTGAACCTTTTTAGCAAGGGCTACAATCCTATAGACACACATTTAACGAGATAGACACACACTTAACTAGATATTCAAGATTCAATGAGATTATATAGCGTACATATGTATATGGAAATGGTGAATATATTTAAACATGGAAAAATTATTTTATACCCGGAACTATAAATGTATCGGAGTATTTTGAGAAAGCCTGGGATGATTAGATATGAAAAAGTATAATTTCCTTAGTGGAAATAAAAGCGCAAAATGGATTTTTCCCATTTTGTTCGATGAATATAGGGTAATTGGTCCCGAAGGTTCAGAGCAGTTGAACAAATATAAAAGGGGGAATTGGCATAGAGGTGTCTCGTTGAAAAGGACGGGTTTTTTTCCGGATCAGCGAGTCTCTTCAATGCTCTCACACCCAATTCCATAATGCGTAATTTTGACTTTCCATTCGGCTCACATCTTCTATCTCCCATCTTCATTTCATTATTCCTTTCAGACCCTTTCAAGAGACCTCGGAGTGGAAAGGGGCTTTGGAAAATAAATCAGAATGACAGGGTGAATCCGAAATTTTCTCAATTCGCCCTCGTGTTTCTCTCGCCGATCTCTTACCCGTGGTGAGTGAAAGGGATCCAGACGGATGGTCCAAGGGATCTCGAGAGGGAATTCTTAATCGATTCGGGCTCTGGGACTCATTAAAAAGCCCAGAAGAAGCGGGTGGTTGTGGCTGAAAGAGGTGAAAGAGAGATTTACCCCGTGAAGATGAAGCGGCATGAGGAGCGACTTTCTCCGTCCCCGTCCCACGGCCAAGTGTTGGAAGCGGGCGACGGCGAGGGCGGGGGATTGCGCGCACAGCTCACTTGTTGATGCCCAAACCCCGCCACTCCACTTTGATCCCTTAATTGAATATTCCATCGGATCAACTTCAAAGTCCATACTTCCTCTCACACAACTTTCCCATCCAACTCATTCATTAACCCTCCAACGCCTACAATAGCCCAGGCACACAACCATTTCACGACATCCAAAACCTCACCGTTGACCAACGAGACTCCCAATCCCATCACATATCCATATTCCTTATCTTTCTATCCTATTTTTCATCCTTCGTGGAGAGAACCTTGCCAATATGGAAAAGAAGCGTATGAAAACACTATACTTATATGCCATGGCATAATCTGCTGATATAGGCCATATTATTTAGGTGGAAATGAACGTGTGTATGCCTTATGGCTTTCTTCTCGTCCAGTGAACAAAGGTCTGAATAATTGGTGACATTTCACGCGGTTTTTGAGCTATTCATTAGGAAATTCTTCAAAGCGAGCGCCGTAATTTGCCAAGATGGAAAGGAATGCGAATGAGTGAAATTCCCCAAATATGAGCGTTCTACCTAGCGTTCACATTGGAGGACGGAATGCGAAATATCCAATATGAGAATTTCATTTGGGAGGAAACTGGGTCGGATTTTTTCTCTCGAGCTCCTTCAATTACACGAGGATTTGAGTGGTGATGAGGAACTTCAACGTCATAGCAACTTCTCCTCACTAAACACACAGGAAATTGGGAACTCAAATTTCCTTCAACTCCACGAGACAATCAAATAAACCTCTCATTTTTTTTATTATTTTATTCTTCATTGTTCTTCAAGGGAGCGTCCTAAAAATAGCTCTCGCCCAGGCCAGGGGCCAAATGCTTACACTACGGCTATGCCGCAATACGAGCTGGAAATCTTACCAAGGGGCTGCTGGCCATCCATAATTTCGGGCATAAGGGCGAGCTCGTTCAAGGACCGTCCCTTTCTCACTCGGGAAGTCATTATAAGAATAATTGGGAAAAATAGAAAAAGATCGAGTCGGAAGTCAAAATGAATTAAAAATGAATCTTTAAGGAACTTCCAAAAAGTAAAAATATAGAAAAAGAAAAATATCAAAAATAAGAACCGCGTCGGGAATCAAAATTAAAATTAATGCTATTAATTAATAAAGGAACTTCCAAAAAGGTACAGCAGTCTTAATTGTTAATAAGGTCTCTCGAGTAGGAGTTATTCCAGAGTTTATCTCAGCTTAGTCGCCACGGTCTTCTTTGGCTTTGTGAGTTTTTTCCTGTGCTTAGGCTGTGGGGCACCGGGTTCTTCTGGGCCTGGCGGGCCTCTCTTCACAGCCACCCTTTGATCTTCCTCAGCCTGGAAGGGAATTCAAAGGAATTGTTGAAACGGCGAGGGTCTGGCGGTGAGCTTACCCTTTCAGACGTCCCGGCCTCACTTCCCTTTGACTCCATGGCCTGAGCCATCTCGTTCAAGGCGATCTTGAAGTCCCTGGCCGTGCTTTTCTTCGTCCCCTTCAGAAGCGAGACCTGGGGAAGAGAGGAAATTGACACGATTCACCTGGAAATCCCAATCCACCCGACTTACCCCCGACTTTTTCTCCAGTTTGATGAGAACCTTCTCGTAGTTCTCCATGCCATAGATGAGCTCCGGGACCTTCTTGGCGTCCTTGTCCAGCTTGGATTTCATGCCAGACGAGCCATTGGACTTTTTCTTCTTCTTCTCCGCCTCCTCTTCTGCCTTCATCCGTTGAAGCCCCTGACGTCAAAAAACACGTCAAAAACAGACAAGCTAAATTTATTCTTTTTACTTCAAGGTAGATGATGAAACCGTCAACTCCTTCAATCCGCGGCTTCAAATCCGATCCGATCCTTCTCACAACCTCTTCGAACCTGTCACCCCCAGATGAATCACAATTAATTATAGCACTTTAGATAAAACATCCCACTCAAATCGAGAATTCCACAAATGGCTCAACAAAGCCAAGGCAGACCCAACGACCCAAATAACCATCATTTATAAACCACATTATGAATACCTAATAATAAGAGGGAAAATGGAAAAATTACATTTTTGGAATCGCCACATCGAACTTATTGTGCAAGTACAAGAGAAGCGAGGAAAAACTCGTCATTGTCTCGATGAAAAGGGGCAAAGACAAAAGCATCCAGTCCACAGAAGATCCGAAAGGGATCGAGATCTTGGTCAGGTGAATGAAAAGGCCGGCGAAACGCTTCATCTGCTGGCAATACGCTTCAATGAAAGACTCCAAGAACTCCTCTGAAATAAACACATGGATTTCCTTGTATTCTAAGAGAAAGTCCTCATTCAAAATAATTACCAACAACCAAACTTACCCAATATAAAAACATTAAAGAATGAAATGCGAATTAAAAGAAAGATGGAATACCTCGAGGATTGTAGCTGAGGTTGTAGGTCAGCCTTTCCATGTCCTTGCCAATGGCTGTCAAACCCGTGAACGAGAACTTTCCCAGCATCGTCACCATCTCATCTCCGTTTTGCGGGGTGATGAGCCAGAAATGCCCCTTGCCTTTCTCTCTCTCCACCATTGGCTTCACATCAACAAACATAATAATGGTCAAAAGTCGGCCAAGAAACCCGAGCTTGAATTTTTTACTCAGCTTTTTAATGATTATTCACCTCAAACGTGTCTCCCAAGACACAGTAGGCCATAAACCCCACGCGTTCCATGGCATCAGAGAGCTGGTCCATCTTGTTTTGAATGACCAAATAGAGAAGAACGATCGTTTGGGCCAAGATCCTCACGTCCGGCCCAAGGTCACCCGGCTGCTTGGTCAAAAACCCAAAGACAAAGTCGTTGACCTGGACCCACAAAGCAATTCATGTTCAATCCATCTAAATGAGTCTCCATGGAGATGAAAAAGAATTTACCTCTTGGAGACTCTGGTCGTTGGATTTGAGCGTACCCACCGCGAAAGTGAGGATCTTGAACAGGCATTTAAGGCCCAGGATGTTCAAGTGCGAGCTCAAGTAATTCTCAAATGTGAGCTTCCACTGAGGGAAAAATTCCTTGAAGGACCAAACCACCCCTTCACCATCTTCGTCTGGAAACCCCAATGACACGCATTTAACTCAACTAATTAAACAATATGTTTCTATTCATCCGCTCTGTCCTAAGGGTTATTCAAATAGATTCATTGGGGCTTTACTCAATTGATCAAAGAGGTCTTGGTTGAAATAAGGGTGACTTCCCAAGACAAAATTAAGGATGGAGTTCAAGGCCTTCAACCGATGGGGGAAAATGAAATTTTCTTCCAACTCTGTATCAGGCATTTCCATTTCCATGGCGGATCCCTCGGAACTCCAACATTCCCTCCAAATGAGCCTGGATGAAAAGAGGGATATTGAGTTGAAAGGAGCACGGCGGAATGTGAAAGCCACCTTCCAATGAACCCGAGGTGTTTCACGAGAATGTGAATGGGACGAGAACGTTCTCGAATGCTTTTCCCCTTAATCAATCGCTCCGTCTTCTGGCAAATAACATCGAGAAGGTAGTGTTCAAATCGCGCGTCCAAGGCCAACGTCTTCAATCCCTCCACCAGGCTTTTCCTATACAAGTCAAAGAATCGTAAGAAAAATCAAATCTTCACTCAATAAATTCTCCAATTCTCCAATAAAAAATGAATAAAAAGGGAAATATATGCTCGAAAAATCCTTTTGATATGTCAAATCCCCTTTAATATTTAAGCACAGGTCATAATGGATATATAGCAAAGCATAATGGATGTATATCTAAATTCATTTGCTCTATGTATTGAGGACATGAGATGGTTGGGGAATGATTCGCGTCCACGGAGGAGCATTTGAAAAGAAAGGAGAACAACCGAAGGCGTAATTGGTCCAAGAAGAAGATGGGAAAATGATCTCTTCATGAGCTTAAAAGAGACGGAGATTGGATGATTACTTGTAGAGCGAGCTGAGGATCTTGTACACGTTTTCCAGTGCCATGACATGGGTGAAATCGTGGGAAAGCCTCTGTTCCCATTCGCTGTACGGCTTATTCTTATTTCCCTTCGCGTCGGGTTCTTTCTTGCTCTTGGAACTGGCCTGAGCACAAAGGAAGAAATTCAAAAGCCCGAAATCAAATCAAGTAAAGATGAATGAAAATGAACAAGCGACCAAATCAAGCCACTTACATTAATGCTCTTTTCAAGGGAAAGCACAAGCTGGAACATTTGGGCCACCAAATCACCTTTCCCGCTTTTATAAACTCCAAAATGCTCAATCGCAGCCTCGAGAGATTGAATTATTTGGACGGTGAGCAAAGACCGTAATTCGGCCACCGTGTCCAAAGACTTGGATGACAAACCAGAGTTTGAGAAAATGTTCGTAGCTTGCTAGAAAAATAATCATACTTATAATACGACCACCACAATTGATCCGTTTTGACTTTATGGGATTTTCAATTAAATCGCCCAATTAAATTTAACAAAACATTAAAAAATCCTTCTTGGCAATAGTTTAAACACAAATAAAAAGAAAGATTTACAGTTTCAATGTCTTGATCAGTGACATTGGCAAGACAGTTGACCCAATCATCAAAGAGAGTTTCGAGGGCGAGAAGACTTTCGGCCTTGTTCTCAACACCATCGTAGACGTACGAGATCTTCTCAATGACCCGACCACAGCACTGGGTCAAAAGTCCCAAATCCTCCTGTCAAGACAATCAATATACAATGTAATTCAATGCCAATATTTGAAATAATATATACCATTATATATATATAGATAGATATAATATATTGAAGCAGGACAAATTGTGGTTATCGTTATCGAGGGAAAATGACAAACCCAGTGGATTTCATCATTAATATTCGTATGCCATTGCATTGGCATTGCCATTTAGGATTTCCAAATTGAATCTTACCATGACTTTTGATTCTTCCTTGTTGAATTGTATGACGTTGGTGAGGAGCAAGGCATCTTTCCCAATGTTCATGTACTTCTGGAGTTGGATCGTGAGCTGTGACGCCACCATGGAGAGCAACTCGGGGTTCCTTTTCACAACTGAACTCAAACCTATGGAATCAAATTAAAGGTCAATTCAACTCAACACACAAGAGATCTTCTCTCAACGTGAAAATATTAAGAAATAATTTAGACGAACCCAAATAGAGAGACTCCTTGATTTCCGCTTGAAAGAGAAAGTAGCGTTTGAGGAGGGAAAATACCTCGGAGCAAATCGGCTCCCCCTTGCTATGAGACTCAACTTCTTCGTTCGTCGGAACTTGAGAGAAAAACAGGGTTTGGCTCTCGCTGTACTTCTCCTTGGGGATGTCACCCATGACCTTGGAACTTGAGAGCAAATGACACATTGCTGTGACTGGAAAAAGACAGTTGAAATTGAAAAATGAATTTTATATAATACGAGTAATAAGAAAGGTTGGGAATATAATACATATATTTAAATACTTAGTATTTAAATCAAATAAGTATTTTGTATTTAAAATACATTTTCAATCTAGAATTGTATTTAAATAATTTTCAACTCGATTCCATCTATTCTCCAATCCACCATTTTTAATTCTAACATTTCAATACAACTTGAAACCCAGATTAAATCAATCTAAAACATTTCGATTAATAATTAATTACAATGGGTTCGGAGCCCAGTTTTTCTCTACTAATTAATGGCCTAAATTTGAAATTTGTTTAAAATTATTTCATCATTAATAAATAATTTTTTTTATTTATTTCAAATGCATTTAAATATATGTATTTGTATTTAAATACTTTTTTTCAAAAAATTCCCAACTTTGGTAATAAGAAACATTAAAGTACAATTACTAGATAATTAGTAAATTTTATGATAGCTTTATTATATGAGAATTGAATTGTATTTGGCTTCTACCTGAAACAATCCTCGCCGAGACGGACCTACAAAGTAAAATGACCCGCAATTAGGAATTAATGTTCAATTAATGTTTAATTTTTCCTTACTTCCAGATTGTCTTCCTGAGGACCATCAAGAGTTCCTCGAACAAACTTGGCGATAATTGAAATGCCGGGAGCAAAGCCTTGAGCACGAGTCCCGCACTTTCCTCTGGCATGTCGTGGAGCTGCTGGATGATTTCGTGAATTCGTCCGCTCATCTCAGTTTGGATCACAATCGTTGTCGTTAAGCTCAAGCAACTCGCAAGGACGTCTAGGAAAGGGACAATTAAAATTTCTTTACAGATCCACATTCCAATTTCCAATAGGGAAAATTGAAGACAAGTTCAAACAAAAGGATTTAATTCTCTTACCATAATACACGGGATTCTTGGACTTGAGAAGATCATTGATAATTTGTGGAAACATCTCTTTGTAATTTCCAATGATCGCAATGATCATCCGAGTACCGAGCTTTTGTGATTTGGCCGCCAACAAGAATTCTTTTAACTTTAGAAGCTTTTCTACGTCGAGCAAGGAAATTGCGAGGTCCTTGAATCCCTCAACAAGAAACTCCAATTCTCGATGTCTTTAGAGTTAAAAAATATTTTTTATTAATTTAATTTGATTTGAAAAAAGTAAATTTAATTTGAGCATCATAGACGTTGATGGGCTTTGGAAGAAATTTAATAAAAAAAAAACTATAAGCGACTCAACTCCAAGATTGGTCTGAACAAGTCCATAATGTCGTCGCTGTAGCCTTCGTTGAACGTGACATAGTACTTGAACACGTTGTTGAACCAGGAATAATCATTGATCGTCTCCCACTCGGCTTGAGATTTCAAAATGGCCTCCTTGAGACACTCGAGGATCTGGAAATTCCAAAGACTCATTTTAAAACCTCACAATTGCCATGCCCAGTTGGATATGTTCATTATTGATTTGAGAAATGAAATGACGAGGATAATTTAATGACCTTTGTCTTAAGAGTCTCAATGCTCGTGAGGCCCAGGGCGAGAGACAACATGAAGGGCGTCATGACAACGTTGTAGCTGAACTTCCCCGCTGTGATTCTCTTCAGGACTTCCTTGGACAAGTCGCCAAGGTTTCGGGCGGCTTGGACGAAGTGAAACACCGTGGTGCCGAGAGCCTTCCGCCGCGCGTCACGCGTCGCCTCTGCATGGGACATTTAAATTTAAAATTGGCCAAGCTAAGTCATTTAAAAATAAAATGCTAGCAAACGAAGGATACCCGTAGTTGAGGACGAAGAGTTAAGAAGTTCAAAGCTGACGCCATGGCCAATGTCCATCGACCAGTCGGCAATCGGGAAGAACGCGTCGAACATCAAGATGAAATCCTTGGTGATCATGTGAGATGAAAACGACAAGAGCTGGTAGGCAATGGGCGGAAGCCCCGATGCATCGAAATTGATCGAGCTCATGAGGCCTTTGACTTTTAAAAATATCATTTCGACCTGGCCTTTGTCCAATTGCGGGAATTCTCTAAAATGCATAAAATAAAATTTGAATTTAATTAATTCATAAAATTTAATTCACAAACTAAATACGTTGACATATGTAAGTTTTGCATAAGAGATTCA
Source organism: Neelides sp. FZ-2019 (assembly GCA_009869795.1). Classification (NCBI taxonomy): domain Eukaryota; kingdom Metazoa; phylum Arthropoda; class Collembola; order Neelipleona; family Neelidae; genus Neelides; species Neelides sp. FZ-2019. Next base: position 17,153 of record VJMY01000462.1, on the reverse strand, counting down.
TTTTATAAACGTAAAAAATACCTCAGGAGCGCAATGATTGAAGGGATTTTGTTGGACGTCCAATCGGACTTGCAAATGTCATTTACAACGTGTTTGAGGAAAGTATCGCTGTCACACAAGTCGTCGTCATATCTGATGTCTCCTCTCCTGAACGCAACATTGAAGAATTTCGACACGAGCTCAATCCACCTAAAGAACAACAAATTAATAAATTACTATAGTTGTTACTATTGTTGTCGTGCATAGATGAATAAAAGTTATAAAAAATTGTAATTTTATATTGTATAAATTAATTTCTTGTACAAATCCGAGAGGCTGGCGACGTTCTCATTTTGAATGAAGCTGGTGATTGACTTCATAATCAGAGCCACAATGTTCCCAGTTTTAAAATGCCGAGATTCAGTAATGAAGAAATTTACAATTTGAGAGCTTGAATCTGCACTGAGTTCTTTCCCTTCATTCTGGGCAACTTCCAATAGAGAACAGAGAACCTAAGAAAAATTAATAGGAGAGTGTCAATCTGAATTCTCTAATGAATAAATAAAAGGTCTTTGTTTAAACTTACGATCTCAATGATTTCTTCCAATTTTTCCTCACTGATTCGAAAAGCGTTCGTGTCATCAGGAAGACGTTCCCTGGTCAGAGTCTTGATGAGCGTCTTTAAGAAATTGAGCCTATTAGCATTCTGAACGCTCCAAAACTTCTGAAATTCCTGCATGGTCAAATTTTATTAAAATAAACATTTATTGAGAATTCTCCGAATGAGACAAAAGTCGAGCCAATAATGACAAGAGAGAACTCCATGAATTCCTACCTTCTTCTCAATGGTGCGGATGAGGTCAGCAACCAGAGCATCCTCATACTTCCTTTCATCTTCCTCCGCTGAACCCTAATTAAACAATGAGTTAAAAGAGTCTTTTGAAAGGACTCAAGAGTGAGAAGAAGGGAATATTTGACTTTTACCTTTATCTCAGGAAGAGGATCCGGGCGCCGTGATTCGTTGGCGATAGACGGAAAACCTGGAGGCTGATTCGGCCGTTTATCCATTGACACTCTCGAGTTAAAGCTGCATAGAAAAAGGTGACTATCGAAAAGTATTAATGACGAGATTAACTAAAGGAGATGAGTTAAATTTTAAGAGTGTGAGCGGACGTGAGTAGCGAGAGACGAACACATTTGCATCGAAGACTCAAACCGGCTGGTGCATGTGCACGAAGGGAAGAAAGGAAACCCGCGCTTTTCTCTCTTCCCCTCAACTCCCCCGTCCCACGTGACATTTCGTCTCGATGCCCATAACGTTTTCTTCATGACACAAAAGTGTGGAAGAAGTAAGGAGATTAAAATTATAACTTTTATAAAACTATTATTAATTAATTTTAACAAAATTTTAACAAATTTACTAAACTAATTATATACAAGTAATTAGTTCACATAGTAAGCAATCGACTTGATAATTTTTAAACTTTGCAAATAATTATTTTAATATCAATTTTTCAATTGTCACAGATGTGAAGTTAGCCTTCAACGCCTTCAAGACAGCTTTTGCTTCGGAGACTTCAATTGTAAGTCGATACACTTAAATGACTATTTATAATAACTTTTCAAACATGATTCCTCATCATTCTTACCCAAACCATCTAAAGGTCAGAGTTTACAAGGTTTAATATGTATTTGTATGGAAATGATCTTCAAATTATCCAACTAGTCGTTAGCGAATCCATGAGAGCTTGTCTCAATTGAGAGATTTAACAATGGAAGTTGAAGGATAGTTAAAGTTGTATTGGGGGACGAGAAAGGTTGAGAAATAAATTTATGCATTTCCAGCCATGGACGTTGAGGCGTTTGAGTGAAATTTGTGAACTGAATCCAATGAATCGATGTATTGGAGCAAGAGATCAGCTTCCTTTGGGCCAAGGCTTCCGACTCCGAGTCTTGATCAGATTCATGCCAGAGGATGTCAAGGACACACCTCGCACTTCACACAAGACCCTCAATAAAATGCGTCACGATCCTCTTCTTCGCTCATTATCAAACTTTAATGTCGACTCAACTATCGGAACTTCGACAAGGTATCCGCAAATAATTTGCATAACTTCTCATTTCTACTAATTAACGGAGAAGTGAGAATAAACGAGGAAACATCCATCCCTTTGATTCTAAGTTAAGACTTCCAACTGTTGATAAATTAAATGTGAATCAAAAAAGGGAATTTATAAATTCCATAGTATCTTATGTAATGGAGTTAAATCCTTTTTTGAATCATTATTGCAAAGGATGGAAATGCATCAAGTTGAAGTCGAGAGATTAACATGTTTGTTGACCCTGACTTAATTTGCTTTACTTCATTCCTCATCCTGACTATTTATAAGATTCTCTCGTTCCCCTTCCAATTCAACTACTTTCCTCGCTCATCAAACATTCATTGGAATTGGAATTGGATGGGAGTCTTGGAAACTTTTGGATTTGACATTAAGTTCAATTTAACCCACATTCCCATCCATATTTAACTTTTTACTAAACTTGAGCATGCAATTTAAACATAATATTGCACGTGGCAAGTTCTGGGACAAACCCCTTTGCTATCTTGCAAAGTCATTGTTTAGATAAATTGATTATTTTTATTTCATTTAATTATTTATGAGATAATTCGGCATTCACCGTTTCAAATTTAACATGTATTTAATTAAATTTGAACATGTACATTATCAATATTGGTAAAATAAAATTCCTTAATAAATATACAATTTTCCTATCCAATATAGGTTAGGGTTTATTAAATTATATTTAGGTATAAAAAATACTTGCATTTAGGTCCATATAAGTGCTTATATATTTATTAATTGACGATATGCATGTTAAAAGGGCACGAGATCTCAAAATTCTCAGTTTTCGGCGAAACTTGAAAAATCTAAGTCATTGTTGAATCGCTAAAAAATAAAAATCATTGTTGAGTAACTTCTTAAAATTCGGAATATTTGTTTATATTAGAAATATTTATGGTAATTTTCGGGTTTAGCCAGAAACTTAGAATTTTGAGATGCCATGCCCTTTTAACATGCATATCGTCAATTGTATTTATCAATTAATATGTCTCACCTATATATTTATATGTTCAAATGACTTTGACTTTATGTTCGTTTATTGAACAAGTAAAAATATTTAAATCTTTAAATCTTTATGTGGCGACCTCCAATTCGGCTACTAAAAGTATTAATGGGTCTGATATCAAAATACGAGATAAATATGGGACCAAATCAATTGCACTTTGGTTCAATAGAAAATGAGATGTGATGATGGTAGAAATAAATGGAATTGATTCTCAATAATTAGCCAACCTTATTTGTTTTATATAAGGGGATTTATATTTCTTGGACAGACGAACCTCGTCAGTCGACCTGTTTGCTTCTTACAAAATGAAATATCACTTTAGTTGAAGGGGCAAAGCTTATTATCCTTCAACATTCGTTATGGCCTTATAGACGAGCAGAGAGGGAAATGTTGGAAGAGACTCTTGTTTTCTCTCTCGAGCCACAAATAAAATTCCTCCATGATTTAGTTGAAAAAATTAAAGATAAAGGAGCCAAGGGAAATGGGATTTTTGTAAACTCAAGCCGAGGTTTAATAGTCTTCCAGACACCCGGGTTTTCCTTGTATATTGTCTCGGATTTTTCAACTGAGCAGAATTTTGAGTCATTCGACGAGTTGGTTGGTTGGAAAGGTCTGGATTTGAGTCTGGTGCATAAGAAATGCGAACTCGTGAATTCGCCCTGCGAGAGATAAATGAATTCTTGGCCCAGATCTCCCTTGAGTGAGTTGTCTGGAGAGCTGGGGATTCTCCCCAATCCCTCCCGTGGATCCTGGAGAGGAACCCGGGTTTTCTCGGCCTCTGCGGGCTTAGGTGAATTAATCAAAGGTACTTGATAAGGGGGCCTTGGGATCTGTCCAGAGTCGAGGTCTCGCACGGATGAGGGTTAATGGAAAAGCCTTTGGAAGGAGGCCCGTGCTCTCCACCTTCCTCGCTCATGGTGGGGAGCCAGAGGAAAGTTCAGTCGCGAACCAACTCTGCTAGTGGAAGGTTCGCGTAGCCAACGTGCGAAAACAAACCACCCGCGTGCCACCAGTTACATACAAAGTTTCATTGGGCTTGATTAGGGCCAAGCGAGGGGAAGATCAGGTTGGGTTTTGCCAAGGCTCCCGTGTTCTCTACCTTGAAAGCCCATATCGGCGCTAATCACCTAACTGCCCTCGTCCCAAGGGTGCATTCTTCCCTCCCACGCCAACTGCCTCACTTCGCCCCTGTGAACAAGAGTGAGTTTCCATTCCAGTGGACTGTCCCAGCCAGAACATCCCTAGTGAACAGGAGACCGGGTATTGAAGTGGAGAGGAGACCGGGTATTCCACCGGCATTTCGGAGTTCGTCGGAGTGTTGTTGGCCCACATCGGTCCATGGACTTGGATGGAGCGGAGTGAACATTGTGCTCCTTGGTTCTCGGGTTGTGGAAAAGGAGGATTTTGAGAAGGAGAGTGACGAGAAGGGAAACTTTGTATTCCTCCCTTCGAGAGAGAGGCGAAGAGAGGAAAGCTGTTTGGCTCTATAGGAAAAGTATAGAGAGGTAAGTACATTCGCCTTTGATGGTCGTTGACCTTCTCGATGCTTTTGCTTTTGCCTGAGCTTGTAGTGAACACACACAGACCAGACACTCGCACACCCTACTCCACTATACCGGGCATCCAGAGTTCGGGCGGGAGATCGAGTTCAAAGATCCGCTCCCTCGAGAAGTTCCGGGTTCTCCTGGACCATCCGGCCGCGTACGAGGGATTGACCGTTGATGGTGGGAGAATGCAGTAGTAGGACAAGGACCACATCTCCAAGTTTTTGCCATTTTTTTCCCTTTCCACGAGTGGATCCCCACACAGGAGATGTGGATGATTCGCGAGTCTCGGGACTGGTGTGGCTGGCTAATGGGGAGAATGAGAGAGTCTACACGGCAGTACAAAGTAGATATGATAGGTCATTGCTACCTGATTTCCTTTTGACATAATAGCTCATCGATCCAAAGCCCCTGCCTTCCGCCAACACTCCCATCCAATGGCCCTTACATACCTCGCTTGTCCTACCATCAACACAACTCGGATAAACACCGAAAATTAATAATGCCCAATAACACATTTTTTCCCACCACGTTCAATGAGGAAATTAATTTTTTTTAAAAATAATGGCTTAATTCAGTTGTTTAATACAAGTTTCACTTTCTCATTTTTCATACTTTTATGATTTGAATCCATTTTTACATGTTCTCAATTGACAAATATTGTTTATCTGGTTATTTGTACATGGAGGGAACTTTGCGTCAGAGCATTGACGTTTTTCATATGAAGCTCACTCATGAGAAACCTCTTGTAAATTTAACGAGAATTTGAGTACAAAAAGCCTGATTTGGGCAAAGAGGACCAAGAGGTTTATTAATGAGGATCTGAGTGGGATTGTTATTTTTATATAATAGAAAGGGGGAAATGACGAAGGGGGAAGAAAGGGCTCGAGAGATTCCTGCGTGATTTGGCATATCGTTAATTATATATGAGAGGATTGTGTTCTCTCGGGAGCTTCTTCCACAAAGGAGGATTTTATTGGCAAAAGGTCCTGGTTGCAAAAATGATTGTCCGCACGTGTCGCGGGCATATTTGCGGATGCTGGTTTAGTGGGGTGGCGGGGTGTTTGTTGGATTTGGGTCTTGGAGAGGCACGAGGTTCTTGTGAGATGTGAAATTGCCAAAAATATAGGAATCGCAAGGGGAATCTCGGGTCGGGAGAAGTCAAACAGGGAACGAGATACATTGATATCTAGTCACACAAATGGGGCGACACATACGCACACGTGTGTTTTGGACCTGATAGGAAGGTTGCGATGCGATCCGATGTGATATGAAAACACACGCACGCACCTCGCCACTCACAGTGTGTATTTTGGTACATTTGCGTAGATTCGCCAGAGAGCGTAAGATTCAAATACGCTGAGTTCAACGACCAAAAATGATCTTCCCGAGTGCCAAATGCCAATTCGGACTTTTCCCCTTTTCCCTCTTTCTCGTCCAGAGACATAGGCTTGTCCCCGCGGCTCCTCAATTAAAAATGGGCTTAAAAGGCTCGAATGAATTTCCCAGTTCTCATGGCCTTAAACAAGAGGAGTGGACCGAAAGTGCGTTTGATTCCCCATTCAGATATTGGGAAGAGGCGACGGAGGTTGAGGAGGCGGAGAGCAACAGTTGTCCTCCTTTTCACTCTCAGAATATCCACAAATCCTCCACGAGGCAAGGAAACACATCCCAACATCCAACCCAAAGATTCCCAAACCAATGCCAAATGATCTTTTTCATTCTCTCGTAAAAACGCTCGATGGAGGAGACTCAATTATTTAATACATCTGCACAGGTGACCTTTCCTCGCTCACCTTCCAATCACCGTCCTCCCTCCGTTTCCCCTTTTGGACCAAAAACATTGAATCTCATAGTTCTTCAAAGCCCAATCAAACCGTTCATTTCAACTCACAGAGATTAACATTTATCAAACTCTCACTTTCCAATTTTTCTCTTTCCAAATCTTCAGAGAGGAAACTCAAAATCCCCCACATTCGTATTTGAGGCATTAGGAATTCAATTCTTTATGCTTCATTAACCCAAGGGACCAAGGATTCTCCTCCTCGCATTTAGAGAATTAATGATACAATAAAATTGTTTTTCCATCAAACTCCTTGTTTGAGCTTGTCTGCCCTGTGTTTGCTGAGGATACAATAGCTACATAGGCTGTGTGATCTCTCCTAATGAAAAGTGATCCGTTTCATGGAGTTGGATGGATTGAAAGTGAAAGGACATGTTTGTGCGTATGGTTGGGTGCGTAGAGAGAAATGGCCTCAAATCCCAGGTCGTCTGGAACCGGGTGGTGAAAGCACCCTTGCACATCTCGCTATCAACGCTGGCTTTCCATTCTTCTCTTAATTCACCGGCGTGAATTATATGGCGGCTATAGCCCGTGTGCTTGGACTTCTCCCGCAGGAGAGAAAAAAAGAAAAACCTTCTCTTCCACCCAACTCATTTATTCACAACATTGATTGTGGGCTATAGGGGGTAGACACGCACCTCTGGGAGACCATATGGGCTATAGGTGTACGATAGGTATAGGATGAATGGTGGGATACATGTGATGTTGTAGAGTCCCGGGTGAGTTGGCTCCTGTGTGTGCCAATATTGAGGCGGATTTGGAAAGGAGTGTGATGAGGAGCAGATGGGATATATCGGAAGAGCCAAGGAGGCGCTATAGGTCTTTTGGACGTAGTGGAATATCCAAGCAAGTTTGGCGGAGGGGCCATTGAACTTCCACGTTCATTCATAGGAAAGGAAGCGAAATGCAGTTCGACGGCGTACATAACTCCCCAACCAACAGGCCTGACTTTTTTACTATGCGCTCAGGAGAGATGGGACTTCTATAGACAAATAAATACATTGGGGGGAATATTGAACCAATCTGGCCCAATCTTCTCAATGACTCCCACTTTCTAGAAATAAGAATATTATTTCATCTTACAACCACCGCCAAACTCACACGCTATACTTATTCAACTTTCGTTTTCTTACTCGCCTCCTTCCATTACGACGATGATCAATGGGCGAATTCCCACATTACATCATGTTAGACCATTTTCCCAATTTTCAAATGTCCCTTCTCAATGTCAATTACATTTGGATAAATAAATAATTCCTCGAGTAGGAGTTTGAAAGGAAATTCCTAATTCGTAATTTTATTGTCTAACCGAGTGAGAAAATATCAATGATCTTCAATATCGATTTTGAGGCGTTGAGAAGAAGAAAAGCGAGTTTTGAGTCTCAAACGTTAAAATGGTGTTCAAGAAGATGATGAGAATTGAAAGTGAAACTTTTGGAGTGCAAGGTGATGGGGGATTGTCGAGGAGTGTTGGTTCGTGTATTTTAAGGATGATTGAAACTTCAAATTGCATGAATGGAGGATTATTGGACTCCAAAAGAGCTTTGACACTCTGTTCGAGCCCAAGTCTTCTCACTTCCTTCGACATTTCACTCCGTAAGGACCCGCATGCCGGATCTTGAAAAGAATAATCCAGCGTCTTATTAGCCTTCGTTTGTGAGGATATTTGAGAAATCCAATTCTTTCATTTCATTCCTTCCGGACCAAGGGTTTTTATAACTCATTTGCTTAATGAAATTTCATTTTACAAATTGCCAAGTGCCATGAGCATTTCCAGTGAGTCCTTCCAATTTCAATCTTTTTCATTCATCTAGTTGGCTTGCGAGTCATGTTTGAATCTCCTTTTCACCTGAAAATCCTTTTCAGCGTACCTACATCCATTCAGTTTTATTCTTAATTTCTCATTTTTAATTATTTTGGTATCTTTTGGCATCTTTGCATAAAGAGGAAATTTCAAAAAATGCAGTAATCTGTTAATTAAGCATAGTTTGTAATTGAGGGATGAACGTGGGAAGTATGCTAGGATAGGACGTACAGTATGTATATTATAGTATATAAGTATGTTCATTTTAGTCGTGAAAGTAGAAGTGGATTTCTATTGTGTCGTTCAATGTGAATTTGTGTATTGATTGACGAGGAGTTTGGAGTTCAAACTCCTTGGCATTAGATATTGACAGAAAAGGGAGAATCGGGGAGGTTTGATGGAACCCGAGTATATTGACCCTCTCGGATCTATAAAACATCCAATCACTATCCAATTCCCAGTTTGAAATTTGCTTTTGTGAAGCTATTATGATTTATATTATAATGGAGTCTAAGACTCCAATGCGTCTCACTTACACCAGAGCATGTTCTTGAAAGGGCCAGTGAATAAATAAATAATGTTTGATAATTAACAAGGAATTGAATGTTCACGTCGGAGTTTAAGTGTTTGGACTTTTCCCATCGAATCCTTTTAGCTAATTAATGAGAACCGATGTATTTGTGGACGTGACAAGGAGGTCATAAGTATGGGAGATGCGGAGCTACGTAAGCTCTTACAAAAGCTCCGAAAAGCCCCAACGCATATCCCCCTAGCCCTTCGTAGAAGGAACTCACTCTGGCATATGGGCGAGCATAGGGCGAATCCCATCTACCCGAGCCGTGCCACTCACCGTCACTGATCATGAGGAGTTGTTCAACTCTCTGTTATGCTTCTAGTACACTGAACTCTCTTCCACGACCCATGCTATGCTCAGATTCATGGAAGCATGGCCAAACTACACTCAATAAAGGAACAATGTCCCTTCATTTTATGCCCTTTCGGCCAAATGGAAATTAAATAACCACTAAAGTAAATTTATAACAATTTAACGGGTATAAATTAAATTGAATTTATTAAAATAACTAATGGAAATGCTCAAGTCATTTGAATACGTAACCGAAGGAAAGAGGAAAAGGGTTAGGTTAGACATGAGAAAAAGGAGTCTTTTCCACGAACCACGTAGATGACATAGGATCGCGGAATTTGAGCGAAAAGTGAGAATTAGAGGAGAGATACATATCAAGCCTAATCTTTTCAGGTGAACGTTCTTGAGTATAAACAAACAGAAAGAGAGAGTGCTACTGGGAGTTATATAAACTCCCCCATTGAATCCAGGGTAGCTGACTTCAACCGCGCCCCGTGACGCGGACAAAATTGTTCACAAGGGAACTCAGACTCATCAAATCCCCCTTTTCCACCTTTTTCACCAGATTTCAAATTCTCTCTTATAGTTAGCGAACAATGGTCCTTTTCATTCTCATACCTTGCATGAAAACGCTGAGGAACAAAACTCTGCCAACCCCAACATGCGAATTATCTCATTTAATATGTAACTCTGCTACCTGAGTACATGGTACAACCATGTGTATACGCGGACTCTTATTTGGCTAATAAGCCAAGGAGTATCTCACCTTCATGAGACCCGTAAATAAATATGTGCACATCCTAGTAGATTATGTGTATATAATTTGGAAAACAATTTTTCTCCAATTCCAAATAATCAAGGGAAAGTGATGACCGATGGAATTAATAACAGAGTAAATAGAACATTGACTCATTACTTAATAAAAAAACTCATTTTTACTATGTTCACTATTTGTTTTGCAATAAAAAAAACTGCGAGTAGAAGTGTAAATGTCAACTTTGATAATGGAAATGATAAGAAGGAAATTTAAGGTTTTCATATTGTACTTATTATTGTATAATTTTTTGTTTACATTTTGACTCGCTCGTATATAATGTTCAAAGCCAGCGATAAGAATGAAACTGGACGCGTTTTTTATCAATTGGGGAGTTAATTTATCTAAATTCATTCTTAATTTATATATTTCCACCGCAATTGTGCTTATTAGAGCTGTCTCTCATTACTCCTACGTGCATTTGTAATGTCACTATATAACCTCATGTTACTGCTTTGCTATACACATGTTTATACTTATGGCACATTCGTTAGCTATTTGTGACAAACTCTCATAATCATTTCAAAGGGCTTTGCATTGAAATATTATAAGCTGTGATTTGCATGATTGAAGTTCAGTTAGATAATAATTATGTAATAGTCGAAGCACCCTACTAATACAGAGGGAGGCTCTTTTTCCCAACCATTTCCTTCATTTGGCTAATCTTCCGAATTGATAAACAATCAATTATTTCCAACTACAAACATATCATTTTCTCATGCTCTTTAGAGTGAATAATGGCTTATAGTCCTGGGCAATTTATCTATTTGTCACCCTTTTATTTACATGGGATTTTTATAATTGAGTGGCATATGGGCTTGAAATATTTGGTTTGAATTCAATCATTCAAGGAAAAAATTGTAAAATAATTTTATAGTTTTATGTGATAATTTCTAATGTATGGTTAAGTTTCCAAATTCATTCTGCTGTTTGACCTCAACTTGCACCTGGGCAAAAGCGTTGGTAAAGGACAATTTTGCAAATATTCTCCACGTATCGCATGAGCTTATGCCAACTTGCAAATTTAATATATACTTAGGTAGTTTTTAGTTCTAACCAACTTGTTCTTCTCTGAGGTGTTTTACAAATTTGAATTCATGGGATTATTTAGTCGGATTTCCCTTAATCCAGCAGTGGAAAAGATGAAAAGCCACTGGGATTCAGTTGGATTCATAAGCAACTCTGACAAAAACCTCGCGAATCCACTTTCAACTTTCCTTCACATTTTCTCCTTTTTCCCTCTCTGCCTCCCAACATCCCTTCACATGTATTGATGCATGAACAGGTTGATCGACGTGATTGGTGACATAAGAACATGAAGATAACGCTAACCAAGATTATTAAATGTCTATTAAATAAGTTTGGAATTAATCCCAAATCTTCATTTAATCTGGAATTTGCAGCATGGGAAATTGGAGCTTTCCCGAGTTCTCTAATGAATTTCCCTTCATCCCTTTAAGTGATAAAAGTCCCAGGTTTAACTCGGCTAGCGAAGTGACTTGGCATGAGAAAGAAATCTCTCTTGAGCATTATCTCCACTTGGGTTCAACCTGGGGTTTCTTGCCCGTCCATGTCACATCTTGTGTTTTCCTGCGATGAGAGATTTTATATAATCGCGCTCTCGCTCTTACACAAGGAAGATCCAAATCAGTTGATCATAGCCATGGACAGAATGCCTCGAGATTAGATGAGAGAATGGAGAATAGAAATTATATAAATGTCTGATTGTACAAATCGCTAGTGTAATCACCACAAGAACTCAAGTAATGTATATGAGATTGAATGTGGATCTGTTCGTATCTTGGATATTTATTGTTCAGACTGAGAACCTCCGACACTCGTTGCTTCACTCCCGAGCTATCGTATTTGGAAGGTGATTGAACAAGGAGTTGAATTGAATATCTCATATTTGCTTTCCATTTTACGGACATTTCCTTCAAGGTTTTGGGTTCAAGACCGTCGCGAGAAGTCAAACCAATATATTTATCTCTCCCAATTGAACAATGAATGAATGCAAGTGATTAGTATCACTCGTACACAATTCATCTTCTCTTCGTCAGCTCGTTGGGAATGTGAGTATTTATACATGTATTTATGATGTCTCCTCCGGGGGTCAATGGATTCCCAGTAGGCTGGAGAGATTTGGACAATATTTTGAAATGAGTTTGGAAATCATTGGAATATCTAACGAGGCTCTTGACATGCTTTGACGATTGGAATGGGCCCCGGCGGTTCAATCAAGAGTTCAGGTGAGGAAGAGAGAATTGCACGTTGACTTGCACTATGCGAATGTGCGTGGCTTGGCGGTGCGAGCTGTTCGCGAAGAATTTAACGGGACTCGAGTTTTTTGTGTTCTCCGCCTCCGGCAGGACAAAGTTCTTTGACTCGACTTTGTCTTTTCTTCCTCTTCTTCCGCTCCTTTGGCATCTTCATCTCAAGAGAGTTTGTCCCTCTCGCATGGCCCCACCTTGCCAGCCCAACCACGAGTCTCAACATCTCACTTCTTCACAATGTCTTAACAAGATGCAAAGACTAATGAATCCAAAATTCCTATGTTTTGAGGAGTTACAAAGCTCTGCTCATGCAAAATTCTTCTTTCTTAAAGCTCAAATTGACTCTTACATTTAATTTTAATTTGGCTTTTAATAATCTTCCTATCATTTGTAATTTGAAGAAAATGTAAATTTAAGACTTTGGAATTTACAAATGCTCATGGACCTTTTTCTTATCAATTCTTGGAATTTAGGATTTGAATATGTGTATCATAATAATGTTAATCCGAGGTTGAAAGTTGTTGAAAACAATAGACAATGGTCAATTAATTATCTCTTTACCGAGATTTTAAAGAAGTTAAAAGCAGTTTGTCTTCCCATCCAACATTCCTTTTATAGTAAAATAAAGAATTACAATGTTTAGTTTATTTTAGCTCCCTATTGAACAAGTATGAAAAGTGGAATTTGATATAAAAAAAAGTGAATTGGCGAATTATGAATTTCCAAGTTGGTCGTTACGATTTTTTCTTGGTCCCTCAATGGTTTCTTCATGTTTTGATTGTGTGTGAAAAATGTGTTGGGTCTCGGTGGGTCGCGTCGAGAGCGAGAGTTGTGGGAGGCAAAGACTGAGGCCTCCGCGTCAGAGAACGAGCCTTGACGAGGGGGAAACTGCGATTGCATTGGTCTTACGGAAGGCCGTTTCGATTCGCAAAGAAGAAAGGACAAGGAGGCTGGGGAGTGAAGCATTGGGCCGATGGGAACTCCTTGAACGTCCCTCCTCTCCACATGGGCAAAGAGCTATGTGGCTTAGTACGGCCAGAAGCCTCACCTCGCCAACAACTCCAGTCCGTGTTGGATGTTCCTCAACCAATTCCGGCCTTTGACATCCCTTGACATCACCCAAGTCTTCGTCCAAGTCCGCGAGAAGATTCCGAGCGTTGTGGGGGGAAGTGAAACGCGCTCTTGTTCAAAACATTGACCTCTCGTTTTCTTCAGAGTTGGATTTTCTCCCTCCCAGTCACTCTGGGAGTTCTGTGCTTCTCGAGGAATCGCTGAGAGATTCTGCTTGTTGGGAAAAGTGCGCTCGTGTTGTTCTGTGCCGTTCCTGTTCAAACAGTGACGAGGCCCAAAAGGTCTCTTTGGAAAACTCCGTCTTCAGAATCCCAGTGCGGGAAGGAAAGAAAGCCCGGCGTTGAGGAACAAGTGAATGACGTGTTTGTGGCTCGAAGGATAAAATCCCCTCACCTTGCGAATTAATGAAATTGCCATTGATAGGGAAAGTGTTGGAATCTTGAGCATCATTAGCTTTATGAGCTTTTTGATAGGTTTTGAGTCTGTGCGAGACGCGAAACTTGACGGATTTGGTCTTCTTGGTTCAGAATAGAGGATCTGGTGTTGTAGGGATTATAGACGTATTTCAGTATTCCTTATTTGGCTATTTGAGAATATTGAGAGTGAACGTGATTGTGAATTGGTTTTTGAAGAGCCTAAAATAAGATTTTTTTGAAAAACCATTGGAATAAAAGAATAAAAAGGTATGTATTAAGTAAGGTATTATGAATATAATTCCTCACATAGGTTCTGTTATGAGAAAAGACCATGAGCCATAAAGTACTTGTCACTCATTCCTATAAATGAATTTAATATGGGAATTCTTTAATGGGAATCATTAAGGGATCTCGAGGAAATACGCGCTTCCAATATGTTTTTTTATAGAGAGATTAGGTGATTGAACCAAAGGAATAAAACATCATTTCACCTGTAGAGTCCTCATGGCATGGCTCTTAGTGGATTTGCCAAGTTAATCTTAGTTGGTCCATCGCTTCAAATTTCAATTGATCAAGAAATATTTATTCAAATTCTAATAAGTTTCCTATAAATCACATTTTGTGAATGTAATCTAAGGAGACTCGGTCGTTGTGGTGAGACAATAAGGGTTCTGGAGATCCAAGGTGAATCCACGATAATTGAGAAAAGAAGCAAGTGCCAAATTTCTGGGGCCTTTGACTCATTCTTTTCTCAGGTTTTGTGCATTGCTCTGGTCCTGGTGATCGAATGGGTTTCTGAAGATCCGGACCAAACGTTCCACATGATGAGACATTGTCGAAGGAAGATCGTTGATGAAGGGGATCTGATTTACATGCAGAGGACATGTGTTGTGTTGTGAGTAGCTGGCGGCTGTCATTGACACTTTGCTCAGACCTTGTGTGAGCCAAAGACTCAATGTCGAATGATGCTGCAAGAAACCATTTTCGAAGGTTCTCACTCAAATACCTCGACAGACAGGGATCTCTTAATGGGATGCTCAGAATGGGATCTCGTAATCCACCTTGGTCGGTTCGCAAACACAAGCTCACCTCTCTCGCTCCGCGATTACTCATCGAAGGATTAAAAGAGATGAGAAATAGACTCTACGCGGTTCCCTTATTGACACTCCAAATGAATCCAAAATTTTAGATTTTAAAATTACATGCATTTTGGTCAGGGTTTCCATTGGCTTAATATTTTTATAATGAGTTAATCCTTTCATAAAGATCAATTTATACTTAGGAGTCTATAAAATTTGGATTGGGTGAGTTTATCTTTGATGATGACACTTGATCCCAGGAAATTAGGTCAGAGTTTTATACATAATATTATTAATAAGACTTGGCCCTTACATTTACGATGGGTTTAAAAAACCAAGGCCCAAACAGAGTTTGTATCTTTGCATTCAACTCCATTTTTTTCATCTCAATAAACGGAGAGGAAAAAAGAGGAAGGTTAAAGAAACTTGAGTTCTTGAGCTTTGGCCATGTTTGTTTACATAAACCTGAATTAAATTAAACCTGGATTTCCTCGATTGTGCAAGGACCAGAATGTCTGAAATGATGAATTCCACTTCCCACCCAACTTCCAATGTTCATTCCCTCCAATGTCTCAAAGGAGGAAAAGTTCACTGGCTTAAAAACTCCACTTTAATTTATGCATTTTTATTGTAAATATTTACTGCTTTGCTCTGCTGGTGGATGGAACATAAAAAGATGTCATTTTTTAATTCCATTTTAATTTATTATAAAATAAGGGATGAACTTGGAAGTTTTTATTAGTTGAACTAATGGTCAATGAGTTAATTTTAATTAATTTTTATATAAATGATTATTAAATGACCATATAATTATTGAATTGATTTTTTAGGAGAGAAACCATTGATGGTGTGAGTTTCAACGGTTGGCCTCCACGGAATCGACCCTCAAGGTAAAACCTTTTGTAAATTATAAATTAAATTTACAAGTTTACACTCATAAGATGCATACACATTTTGCTTCATTGCTCTGAAAGTAAATTATTTATGAAACGTCATTTAAATATTTTTTTTAATCTCATGAACTCCAATAATGCTTCACATGTTCAAATTCATTTCAATTATATTGGGTCGAAATGTGTCTCTAACCAGGGGCACATTGCATAAAACACTTTTTCTTTTACTTGTTATTTTTTTCTTTTATTGGGTGATTTATAATTAAAATTTCTTATGAAACCAATTTGAATTTTATTAGCGACTCACCAAATAAAATTAAAAAAAAGCAAAAAGTGTCTTATGCAATGTGTCCCAGGTATTTCTAATGATCATTGGAAATTAATTTAGTTATTGATTTAGTTCCATTTAAATGGCGAAACCCTCGGTGTGCTTGACTTAATGGAAATGAGCCTCAAATTCCATTAGCAATCCTTTTCTCTCTTACATAATTAGAGCTGGTGTTGAGTCTGGTCAGTTTGTTTGTTCAACGAAAACAACAGTTTTATCTTTGTTGACAAAACGTTTCCTTTCTGGCCAATGAACTTTTCTACGCCCAAAGTAGATTTAGTTTTGAATGTCGTAATTAAGTGTGAAATGAAACTCAGCTAACTATTCATATTGAGGCTCGTAGTTGAATGAAGAAATTTGAAGAATTCAATTGTAAATCATTTGAAGCTAAATGAAGACGCAATGAGGCCAAAGGAGTATTTTCTCACATCAGTCACTCATATTTCTCGTATCGCAACTCGGTTGAGGATTGTGAGTTTTGAGTTCTGGTCCTGCATTAAAGAGCAAATGTGGGTTGAGGAGCTCAGGGTCAAAAGTGAGGCGAATTGGAAATGATCGCGAGATTTTCATAAGCCTTTGACGCTCATTTGTTTTTCGAGGTTCCCCTCGTCAACTCCCATTTACAAGCATATTTATATAGGGATATGTGGGCTAATACGAGGTGTTACTACACTGCTCGATGTCAAGCCATTCCATCCGAGATGGACGTAGGCAAAGATTGTCGAGGGATATTCACCTCGTGGTTTAGCAAACAGCTTGTTTGCTAAACCACGATGTTTGATTGGGGAGGGAATGGAAGTTTGAACGCCATGTGGATTCGATCCATGTGTCTTCTCATATATCTACACTCATCATGCATTCTACGAGTTGGTGTAGTACGGAGAGAAACACACGCGGATGCCTTGAACGTCTGAGAGCCAGAAGGTGTTTCGGCCTATGTTGCTTGTAAGGAAGAGGTGAGGAAAGAAAGAAAAATACCCTTGAAGGCAACCTTGCTTTCCTATCAAATTAAACGTCTATGTCCATGTTAATGATCAAATGAACCTTGCTCAATGTGAGGATCATTCATTTTCATTCCGTCCCCTTGCGAATTTCAAAGTCAACCACTCTCGGCT
>VJMY01000461.1:0-61592 GCA_009869795.1 Neelides sp. FZ-2019 | reverse complement strand
ACACTTTTGATTTTTAAGTTTTTATTTAGTATTTTTAATATTTATGGCATATTTATTTAATATTTTGTTTAAAGTTTAACTAAAATACACATTGTTAACCAAATAATGTATGAAAATTGAACAATGTTTAAGAATAATCAATTGAAATTTTATCATCTTATTATATTTTATAATCATGAGTAATATATTATACTCGTGAATTCAATAAAGTTATTCAAGAGATGTAAATAGTATTAATGCCGTTTCGATACGACATTGTAATAATTACCTAATAATTATCGATTTTATATTAAATTACTCATGTATTATTTATTGAACAATTAATTGGAATTTATACTTAATATATTAATCCGTATCGACTTTCACTCATCAAATTTGCATTCTATTTAATAAAATGAACATTTTTAATTTATAAAATAACAATTAAGTTACAAAGATACTGTACATACATTTACGTATACGACTTAAAGATATTTCATTTCATATATTGAATGAGTTGAGATGATTATTTTATTTTACATTATTTTTTTATTAATCTCATTAAGTTAATTAGGTAATTGCGATTCGTTCACTGTAAACTTTGATTAATTACAGAAGAGTGCAAATATCTTTCTAGCTATATTTACTAATTTTGACAATGGTATTGCCAATAACCCTCCAGTTATTATTGAAATTCCATATAGACCACACGTCTTTTTGTCATCGTATGGGCATAAATGCCAAAATATTTAAGTTAAAGTTAAAAAGAGATGATGTTTATTTTCTTTAGATTTACTAATTAATATTAATTATTCACTTTATAACTTTAAAATAATATGTAAGATATTATATCTTAAATAGTTATAGTCAACCTGAATTTAATGATTGAGGCTATTAAATATAAATAATTAATAATCGCTGCTACCCTTGAAAAATAAATGATTTTTCTAATATGACTTTGAAAGTAATAATACAGATTCAACAATAAGTTTTAGTAAATGATAGTAAATAATAATTATAATGAAGGTAAAATTAATGGCAAGCTTTTAACATTTCAACTAAATAAATTAAAAGGTGTGACGCAATATAAGTTATAAATAATAATAGATATATTATACATTATGTAAAAACTTAATCATTTGTTAAGCATGCAATTAAATTTAAATTGTGATTATTAAATTCAATTTAATACCCTTTTAGATACTCTACTATTTCATTTAAAATATTTAATGTAAATAACTACAATTGGAATTTTTTACACAGTACCCAAATAAAGTTTTAAACGTTTCTTAATAAATGTCAGACACAATTAATAAAATTAGACAAATTATGTATCATTATAAATAATTATAAAGGTCGCAAAGGTATGATATTGATTCAATCACATACAATAAAATAACATAGAAAGTTCAGACCAAATACGTTAAACGTTATTTTACATATCTAACACGTTTATTTTATCATTTATAATTACGAAAAATGTCACATTTTGAGATATAAAATATTATAATAGGGCTTATATTTGCCTCAAAAGCGTATTGAAGTTTGATTTATTTTGGTATACTAGGCATGTAGTGAAAATAATCAAAACAATTTTTATATACATAATTGATCCATGTTCAAATTAGCACCGTAATAATTGATACCAAAATAGCTTTATATAAATAAATAAATACAGTAAAGCATGGATATTTGCCTTGGGATATCTTTCAAAATCTCCCCTCTTCCCCTCGGATATATACCCATACCGGGTATAATTCCATACCCGGTTACCTTATGAAACTGTAGCTGTACTCTCTCCATTATGAGTCTCAACATACTTGAAGACATTAAGTATTAATGTAATATTGAATTGTCTTTGTGACATTTTAATTTATATTAACTACAAGGTCCTTTTTAGCGATAAGTGTTATAAATAAGCGCATTTATATTTTAGACCCGGGCATAATTTAATACCCGGACATCTTTTAAAATCTCAAGTCTCACCCCCGGATATATATCCATACCGGATATAATTCGATACCCGGACGAATATTCATGCTTTAAGGTAGGTATATATTTAAATAATTAGTGATTATTAAGGTCTCCAGCACTTATTGTTAATCAAGAAAATCAAATAGTCTTATTTTAATGGATTTCTACTCTACAATACATGAATATAACTTTTATTAAAAATTATATCATATTTCATTAATAATAGTCTTAATTAAACTAAACATAATTTTTATATAAATAACCGTTAAAACATTTCCAATTACTCAATATTAGTCAAATCGGTAGTAGGTATTACAAACTAATATATTACATTAATTTATGGTTAGTATTATACATTTTAATTATTTTTAATTGCAATTACTTAGAATTAAACTCGTGAAAATATTTAACCCATTATCGATATTTTAAATAATCCTATATTTGATTAAATTCATTAAAATCAAGTTATTGAATAATAATGGAGTAATGTCTGAATCATTTACACGCCAAGAGAGTTTCTTAAATAATTACAAATTAAATGTTAAGTTTTCACATTCATAAATTAATGCCTAATTTATTTATAAGTTATTTAACCAGTATATGCATAATTTACATTAAGTTAATTTAATAAACCTACAGTATTAATATACATAATGGGCATATAAAATGTTAATTAACTTGTTAAGATAAACTTGTTGAACTGCCACACAAGTTTTACAATTCAATTTTTTCTTATTTATTGTATTTAAACCATCATATACAAAGTAGAATTATCATTTTAGACATAAAAACAAAATCTATTATTCCTTCGTTCGATACTTCTACACCTAATCAAGTTACAATAATTACAGATATCTAATATTAGTACTAGTCAAATAATTACGATTGATGAAACTTAAAAAAAGGCTCTGTGTTCAACAAAGAAAAAGATGAGGAAGATGAAATAGGCTATAGGAAACACGATTCTTGAGACGACATCAATAGTCTTCGCCACTCGAATCGGATTTTCGATTATTCTTCTCCGGGGCTAAATGAAAACAAGAGATTTTTATGTGAGTCAACATTGATCAGAGTTTGGCCAAGTTAATTGACTCTTGAATTTAAGTATGAAGAGATTCAAATAGTTCCAATTACGCAATTCTCGTTAACCAGATGGGTGCAAGGTGAAGGGCCGCATTGAGTACAAGTGACGGTAACTTCAGTAGGATGTGGTCCTGCTGGAGCGAGGGATCCCACCGGAGACGTCTGATTCCCTTCTATTTTGTTCGACTAATAAAAAAGACATCATTACTCTCCACGTCCTTCCAGTAGGGAGAAAGAATTTCAAGACCTGAGCAGATGAGTGTGGTGTTGGGACTGTGGTGGGGGAAGCTCTTCTGGGCCGCTTCCGTCCTATGTAATTCACAAAGACGAACTCGAGGAGCGAGGCGTAAATGAACGACATGGAAAATCCATCCCAGATGTTCATTGCAGTCAAGTTTGAAACCACCGGCAGGGTCGACCGAAATCCGTTGCTGTTATTTACAATATTCCTCAATCACTTATCACTCACAACATGCATCATGGCTTCGATCTCCAATTTTTGTTCAACTTCATCTTTCATATTCAATTAGAAATTTATTTATTTTACGCTCTATATACATAATAGGGAAAGAATAAAAATTAAAACTAAAAGTTCATTTTTTAAATTCAATTAAAAATGAACTTGATGTAAATAATGGAATAAAATAAATTTAATGAGTACGAACTACATATTAGACATAAATTGATTTATAAGGTTTTTTAGGGATTTTGAGCTACTGAATAGATATAAAAGGTACAGAACTTTACATAGATACAAATCTTCCTTACTTTGGAATTTACAGCACTTAAATGTACGTATTGTCTAAATTGTATCATTGTATTATTTATTATGAATTATTAGCCAAGAAAGAAACACATGTTTGTTCTCAAAAGTGGAGAAATCTGACGTCTTTTGTCTAGTAGCTTTCTAACATTTATGAGAAAAGAAAATGTAATCTGGAAGTTGGAGAAAAGACTTTCTCTCCTCTCAGACCAATTTGTCTTTACGCAATGGGAGATAAGCATGAGAGTCTGAGAGGTGAAGGGGAAATTTGTAAAAGATGATAAATGAAGGAAAACCTGGTGGTGAAAAAATTGAGCATTGTAGTTACGCCCAACATGACTCGAGCAGGAACGGCGTTCCATTCCAGCCAGAACGTGATGAAGGATGAAGTGACGAGGATAATGTCAGGGATGAAAACGGTCGTAAAGTAGAAGGCCCGATCTCGGTTGAAGATCAACTTCACATTGAGACAACTATAATTACCTGAAAATACACAAAAACATCAATAAATCAAAAGTAATTAATTAATTTTATTCATAAAAGTACTCTTAGAATGAAATTTTCAATTATCCACAAACTTAAAAAAAATTCTAAATCAGAAACGACAAACTGAACTAATTTTATGTTAAACAATAATTCGATATAAAATAAATTTAAATAAATAATTAATTGAATTTATGAAGAAATTCACCTCTCCAATGAGAAGAATCGCAATAGCTTGTCTCGTTTTTGTCCATGTAAGCATTGAGCAAGGCCAATTGCGGTGATTTCCTCAAGACACCTGCATCCGTCTGCCATCGAAACTCAAGAGCGTCCTTTTCGTGCGAAACTGTCATTATGAAAAAGTCCTTCGTCTCATCATGGCCATGGATTTTAAGTAAAGTAATTTTCTTGTTTGCCTCCATCAGCATTACGAGAGAGTCTTGGCACGAGAGTTCCCCAGAGAGCTCAATCAAAAACTTACTGCTTTCAATGGAGAAACTGCACTCAGGATCGTCAAACGGAAATATTCCGAGGTCTCCTCTGCAGCTCAGGATCAAATGTCGACTGCGGAGGAGAAACAAAATTAATTTCACTTAAGATTAAGCCTAAAGTGAATGATACCACTCGACGTAATTAGCCTAAATTCAGATCAACTATTTATATTCTCATGAATAAAGTTTTTCTCGCGTCTCACGCTAAACAATTAATTTTTATCTTTTCCGTCATTAAATTACGCACGCCACAAATACTTACAAAAGATTTCCAGAAAATCCCAGTTTATACAATTTAACACAATACTAAACATTAACAATACATTTTGTTTTATTATAACTTAATTGTAGTTTTTATATAAAATAATAAGAAATTGGATGATATTGAACGATTGAATTTAAAAAGTTCATTAAGCCAAATTTTAGCAAAATGCGACGATCAACGCCCAGTTAGCAAATTGAATTACCAATAATGTGCTTTTATTTATTTAAGAGTTTAACTTCTTTGTACTTAGAATAAGCCTTATTTATATAATCATGAGTGATATTCCATTTTCGTGATAAAATCATATTGATATATCATAAAGAATTTATGGAGTTGTGACAAAAAAAGTGGAGTAATAGTGGTGTGGTGGAAAAGGAAAGTCGTTATTCATTATCTCTCCGGAAGTCCCATGGAAGGAGGGGTTGGGAAAAAGACCAGAGTTAGAGTTCCCTGAATTCCTGTAACGCCACACCGTATAGCTAATGGTTCACCGATTCGGGGCAATAATGTAAATTGAACCCAGCAGCCCATTCACCAAGTCTCTTTTGTGGGGAATAATAAAAGAATATTCCAACTCCTGAAGGTGAGCTCGGAGTAAATTCGAGTTTATCCTCTCTTGAAAGAAAGTCTTAAATCCGTGTTGGTTGAGTCGAAGATGCAAATGAGATTTGACTCTCCTTGGCCCTGCTTCAACCCCCTGCGAGGAATTTCACTCATGATGGGCGAGAGGGCAGTTGAAAGGATTATGTAAGGGAGTGAAGGACAAGGGGAGTTAATGTTGAGAGCAAGGATCTCCAGCCAGGAGAAGACTCGGAGAAAGCAATTTAATTATTTAATCTAAGGAGAATGTTATTCTAATTTCCTCTTCCTCGCACTCACAATCAGAGAACCTGAGTTGACTTCCAAGAGCTCGAGAGATCTCGGAATTTGATTTCTTTACTATGGCTAAGTATATCATCCCTCCTTCTTCTTCTTGGTGCCTTGACGGATAAAATTGGCTTCCTAAATTCTCTTTTACCCTTCTGTGCTCAGACTACTGATGAATTAGAACAGAGATGCATGTCTTCCTGGTTCAGGCGGGGTGGGAAAAAGGAGATTTGGAATAATGAGAAACGGCTCTCGACGACTATTGTGAAAAAACTCCTCTTCATTTCCAATTCTCTCTTCCACAATCCTCATGAATATTTCTCTCACTCGTCCATTGTCGTTTTTGCATTCGTTTCCTTCTCTTATCCGATTATAATGTAAAGAGTGTGCATTACGAACAAAGCGCGTGCCAGGACATGAAATTATTTCCTCGTCCTCTTTTGAAAATATCTTCATTCAGAAAGAATTCTTCGGATTGACAAGAAAAATCAATAAGTTGTTTTATAAATGAACTTCAGACTTAATAGACTTAATAAGCATTTTTCAACTATAATCAGATATCTTCTCTATATTGGATTTTGTTTATATTTAAATAATGAGTGACTTAATGTTACGTGAGAAATAATTAAAATTTTAGTCTTATTCCTTATGTGAGACTCTTAAGTTAAATCAAACTAAACAAACATTCATTTGAAGAGAAAATAAGGATAAATAGTTTAGCAGCCCATAAACACACGCAGCACATTGCTTTCACAATTTTGGAAAAAACTCATAAAAAGGAATAAGCCTGTAGATAAATTTGCGAAGAAAAATGAAGAGCCATGAGATATAATTCTTTCCTGTGATTGCACAGGTGGAGGTGAGGACGAGGGAAAACTGCGTAAAAATCCAAGGAATATAATAGGAGAAGGAATATCGTGAAGGAGGAGCATTAGCATGATAAAAAGAAATCTCCGTGAGAGAAGATTCATGAACTTAACGAAAAACAGTTCTTTGCCCCTTTTGGTCTCTCTGGTCATTGCCATTCCAAGTTACATTGCCATTGACTTTCCAATAAAAGAGGCGAAAAAAGTTTGGGGAATTCTCGGAAATACTATCCCTATTCACCCAATGCCCATGACAAGATCCTGATGGAAAATTTCAATCGATCCTAAGCCATTTCCTTTTAACAAACACATCTAATATATATGACTTTCATCCACTTTCTCCTATCAAACTACATTTACAAATATTATTTTTTCCATTTTTCCTCAAATATTGAACTGAATTTTGAGTGGTTTTTTGCTAAATGAATGCCGTATGATTTTTAAAATTCAATCATTTAAAAACATTCTAAAATTTAAATTCTTCAGTTTCATTTTCATATCAATCATTTATTTGTATATTTTCACTATAGCCAAATGTTTTTGTTAAGTATTTAAGATACATAATAATTTAAAAGTAATAATGAAAATTGAAATGAAGAATGAAAAATGCCTTGAGAGAATTTAGGATTATTGAATCTCTAGATTAAATCCAAAAGGCTACACATCCACATAAATAAAGTATAATCATGTCGTTAAAATTGATGATCATCTTGCTCAGTGTTCAAGGATAAACAATAGAATTCACTCGACGCGATATACACAATCGAGTTGAGGCGATAAGATGTTGATAAAAAGAGTAAGAAGTCAGAGGTTTGAGTATTTTGAGAAATCTCTCTCTTGGATTAAATTCATGAATACAATAATTCCTTTTGTGCGAAGGACAAAACCTTCAATGTGTTTCATTTTGAGTCCATTATTGTAAACGGCGGGCAGTCGGGTTTCTTTCAGCTGAGAAGAGAAAAACAGAGAATTCAATTTCACTGTCGTAAATAGCTTTCGCATAGGAGCTCCACTAGTACATTTGTAGCCCCCCTTTGTACCAAAGTTCTTCCTCCTCCTCCATATAATACATTGTACATACATAGTACTTTCGTACATTGTGTTGGATTAACTTGGATCTCCTCTCTGTGAAAGTGGACGCTCTGATTTACACGAAATTCAATAATTCTTCCTTTGAAGAGCGCAAAGAGAGCATTCTCGACTTTTCAGAATTGGAACTGGAGCAGAGACGAGGAAGACGATGGAGTTCCTCCTCCTCGCTCGACTCACAAACCTCTTGAACATGAATGACATCAGAGATCTACACACACGTATCCTGTATCTCTCAAACACTTTGTTCTCTTCCTCTCCGTCTCATCCTCTTCAAATTGCAATGAGACCACTGAGGCAGATGTCCCTTTCGAAACAAACCTCATCCCTTTCCCAAGTAGCCAACATGGAGGAGTTTATGCTTTCACAAAGAAGATACCATTACAAACTTTTCTCTCACAGGATGAATACACTAAACTTGGGTTATGTTCTACTTGACAGCGTGTTTTCAATAAATAAATGCAAAAAGATAGATTAGCAAAAAAGTAATATTGCATAATATGAGTAGCCTGGTATCTCTTTCCGTCTGTTTCGTGTGGAAAGTTGATTCCATTTCCTCTCTTTTTATAACATAATAAAAAATGGTTCTTTTTAGCCTCCACGTGTCATGTCTAGTGAGGGATGAGCCAAGGCCCTGGTTGTCTATACATTTGAATTCTACTCCATCGCTCCTGGAGCCCCTCGAGGGACGTTGTACGTCAGGAGTTCCAATGTCGCGTTGGCCAATTACATCTACGACAACATTTGGGACGATATGAGCCCCAATAGGAGTCCGGAGGATTAAACTTTGTTTCTGGCTATGCCTCATCGTCGGGGCGATGAAGCTCTTGAGATCTATCGGGGAAGAGTAAATAAACAAGGAGGAGGCGACGTTGGAGAAATTGGATAGGGAGGAGAAACTGGGCTGGCATGTCAACCACTCGAGGACCTCTTCAAATAAAGGAGATACTTGAGAGACAAAGCCGCTTGAAAGGAACATGAAGTGTCAAGGTGGTTCATTGGACAAAACTCCCCATGTTTATTTTTCTCATTATCAGTCCTCATCAAATTAAATTAAACGAAGAAAGAATTCTCAAAAAAATTTGTTTATGGAGAAAATTAAAAAGAGCCCTCAACCTACTTGTTTACTTAGAAGAATTCCAAAAGAAGGAAATTCAATTTGTCATTATTTGCAGAGCTATTTATCAGAAATTATCAAAAAAATACTTTTTCCCATTCTATTTTTTACATTTAGATCGAATAAAATATTTTTTCATTCCATTTTTTACGTTTTATTAATGTACTAAGCAAAGGTATATAAAATATAATTTAGTGCAAAAGCACTATAAAGAAAGTTTATTCTACAAATTTTCTTCTCAATTTTTAAATGTACGTGTATATTAATTAACTATGCCTTTGTTCAAAATAATTAATTATCAACCTATTTGAATTCCTAAGCATTAAGTATGCTTGAATACTCCTACGCAGTTTAACAGAGTAATTGGGAGATCTATTAGTGAGATTTATACAAACCAATCCAGCTAAATAATAAACACACCCAGTTAAACTTATGTATTATTTTACGCGGATGCGATGTGAAGCGAAGATGAATAGTTTTGCTTATATTTACTTTATTTATACTCATCAACATCAATGGCATCCAAATGATGTTTCCATTTCCGTTGCGGAAAGCGCCATTCAATTTACATCTAGTGAATTAATTTGATCTAATCTCATTTCACAGACAAGCGACTCAAGTTTTGATCTAAAGAGATAAAAATGAAGGAGCGGGAACTGACCGAGTCGTGAAAGTGACAGTTCCATTTGGAAATAGCCTGAGAGCAATGTTGACTGGGTCGAGGTTCGCTCTGAAGTCTCCGTGCTTGACAAAGTAGACATCGGGGACCCAGATTCGATTTTTGTGGTGGAGAACGTCAAGGTAGGGTCTTCTCCGGGGTTGGTGGCGAATCGGGAGGGCTTCGTGGATGTCGGGTGCGTAAGTCGGCGAAGGACCAGTCGCGTTGATAATCTCAAACTTCAGCCGAGCATCAATCCATACGAAGTAAATCAAGAACTCAACTTCGTATTTCTGAAACCAACAAGATGCAAACGTCAGAGATCATCGCCTTAACATTCTCCTCCCACGTCACACTTTTCAATCAGACAAAATTGAATCTCGTGTTAAACCAAGGAAGAAAACCATAATTTCCCAATTCTGGCTGGCAATTTCACATTCAAGAAACTTATAAGCCTTATGCTTTACACTAGGTGACTTGTGTGACATATCGTCTTATACAAGGTGAGTCAAAAAGTGTGCTCTCCGTTTGACTTTAAATAACTTTAAGACTAGTGAACCAGTATTCAGTAGTCTTGCACATTATAGTCAATACATACACTTACACACGGGCGAGTTTGTTCATTCGTCTATGATTCGAGAAGAATTTGGAAATAGGAATTAAGCAAAAAAATTTTCTCAGCTACCCATGAAGCGTATATGACGGCCAACATTACAACACTCTGTGGAAGAATACAGATATGCATTGAAGCTATTGGGGCACAAATTAGACATTAATGTATATGTATCGTTTCTTAAATAAATAAAGACTATTCTTTTCAATTTTGAGCAAAATTGGTTCAGTAGTCTTAATGCTATTTAAGGTCAAACGCAGAGCTCGCTTTTTGACTCACCCTGTATGTTTCATGCATTTCTAAGAACGCACTTTATATGAAAATATAACTGTGGGAAAATAGAAAGAATTCAGATTGTCAGCAATTTAATTATAATTCACGGAAGTTTACTATATTTTTGAATATTGCGTATTTGAGTTATTCAGTTCTAATGATAATTTAGCGTATTCTTCATTCTATATCTATTCAACATTGATTTTTTCTGCATATCTATTTAAATCTTGTTTTATAATTTAGTATTATTTGGTTAGTGTTCTGAAATAGTATTTTATTACATTGAAAAAAATTGCTAAAGTTCAAAATTGCAGGGTAGTTGGACACAAATTCATATAGCGGAATAAAGGAAAAAATCACCTGCCCAATTTAAAATATGAGCAGTTGAGTCAGAATGTTAATCCTATGTGACTTTCTGTTCATTCAGCTTGTTTGCATGCAAGTTCATTTTCATCCGAGTAGAAAGTGGGCCAATTAATCTCTTTTCTAAAATGTGGAAAACTTTGAACGGGATTTTTGCCAAAAAGGGAAAGGAAGATCCTGATTAAGTTCTGAAGTGAGGGAGCGGGAGTAATGGAGGGTTGGGGCAGAAGAAAATTGAGATCCGCATAAATCACTTAGTGGTGAGCCTCGCAGAACCTCTTTCCACTTAATCCCCTTCACCTTTACTCCCTTCCTTTCACTAACCTTAATCTAGAACATTTTACATGACCACTAAGGCATAGATTTCCACAGCTAACCGTTCAATTTCTATTCACTCTCTAAAATGCAAACGTTGTCAAATGAACTAAGTATATCCCAAAAACGTGATAGTTTTTCTTAAGTATTTTTTTATTTGAATTGGAATTGATTTACTTTACGATTTGTATACTTTTAATTTAACAAAATATAAATGATTTAAAATAGCAAACAAAAATAAACATGAGAGTGTAAATTTTTTATAAGGTGTTTTGAGAAAAAAGTTTACGGAAATACTGAATTAAATTAAAAATACCTTTGCAAAAAATTGCAATATATATTAAAATGAATGAATCTTTTTTATAAAAAAAGTGTCGGTGAAGGCTTTGAATAAATTAATCATTTATATTAAAATTTACTCTCATTCGAAATGAAAGTTTGGCCATTTGGTTAATTTGGGGGCTTTCTTCGTATGAGAGAGCCTTATTGAGAAGATAAATGTTTTTCACTCACCAAAGAAGACTCGTCTGGCGAGGCAAGGGAGAGTAAGAGGACACTCACGTTCACCGACAACTCATCTGAAATTTAAAACAGTCTCTCAACTTCTTTGAACACCTTTATGAAAATGCAAATTTATACTCGCTGCACATTCATATACTTTCACTACCGGCTCGTTCAATTTATACACAAAAAAGTCCCGGCACGTTGTTGAAAGGTTATGTAATAAATATAAATAAATTATGATCCTATAGACAAGACCCGTGTCTTATACTGTCCCTTTTCTATCTCTCTTTATTTTCAACATCTTCCAAAACATCGACTTTTATAAACATAAACATAGTAAAATAGTAATACATGGTTTAGTAAGTAGGTATTTATGTAAAGTTAATAAATATCTGCATGGAATCCTACATGAGCACGTGTAACATAAGTATCCATCAAGTAAGACTGAGGATCCCAAATCGCGTTAGTTCCCAAAACGCGCTCCCCCGACTAATATGCTTGTTTTAGAGGTCTAATTTTTTTGAAGGTTTACTCTAAGCCTTTAAAAATAGACCCTTTTCAGCCTTTCCAACCTGTAGTTATAAGTTTGAAGGTAGTCGAGGTTGGAAAGGCTGAAAAGGGCCTACTTTTAAAGGGTTAGAGTAACGTAAACCTTCAAAAAATAGGCCTCGAAAACAAGCATATTAGCCTGAGGAGTGCGTTTTAGAAATCAGAGCGATTTGGGATCCCCAATCTTACACAGTCTCATAAATACATCTTCTCTTGTGTGTGTTTTTACATCTGGCGGTATGATGTTGTGAAGTGGGACTTTCCCTGGCGCAGAAAACTATGAATGTCAAGAAAGATTAAAAGGCGGGTCTTACTTAGGCTTGGTGGCAAGAGCCGTAAGTCATATCTCTTTGGGCTCAAGAGGATGTCCAAGGCGGCCTTTTCACTAAAGTCAGAGCTTATCCTAAAATAATAACATGAAAATTAATTCGCAAAAAATTCATGTGATTTATCAAACCTTTATTATCAATTATTTTTTAAAATAAAAAATAGACCAATATTATTTGTATTTAATTACTTATTTACACTTAGGGCCTATACCTAATGGATAGTAAATAATGTAAAGGAATATAGGTACTTTAATACAAGTATTCATTATACTATATATCAAAAGAAGAAGTCTTTTATAAAGAGATTGACTTTGCCAAAAATATCATCTACACCCAACCTCGTTTTTCCACGGAGCTTTTAAGCCTTTCACTCAAAAAGATTGAAAGATAATATTGAATAATTTAAAACGGTAAGTTAATACCCTTAAAGTTTTCTCAAAATATGTCTGAAGAAGAGATGAATATTCTTGTGGCACTTACTCGAGTGGAGGTCGATCAACGGTGGAGCTCTGAGATTGAGCTGCAACAACTGGGTCGAGTATTGGAAGGAGTGAAAAAGAGCCAAGTAGAATTGGAATTATAATGGACGAAACCGCCTCCATTCCTAAATAGTTAACGAGTATCAAACATTGGTAAATAAATTGAGCGGAAGATGATCGCATATAATGTATGATATATATAAGGACAGAGTTCAATAATCTATAGTTCAAAATACTTTCTATTTACTTTACGTCTTTGTAAAGTATGGGCAGTAAAAGTAGTTGAAGTTTACCAGGGTTGTAGTTTCCATTTGGGTTGTGAGGAAATGCGTAAATGGACATCAACTGCCTGTTACCATCAATAAGCAAAGAGGACGAGGACAATAAAAGAGACTTTAAAAGCATCCACTTTATTTCTCCCAGTATGAGATTCCGAGTTTACATCCACTTCACTCATATTATTTGATATGAATAGATTTTTTTGGAATTTATTCATGCCCCATGTTCGAAAGACACCCTTGAGTAAAACTATTGTTCAAATTGACGCCACGACTCCCAGTCCTACTTTTAATCCAATCATGCATAATTAATTGGGATAGAAAGGAAACAAAGTACCAAATAGAATCCAAGAGCCTCAACATACTAAAGAGAAGTAGAGTTCTGGGAAAGTCCAACAATTCAATTATTTATTTTAATCGAAGCGTTTTCTGGAATTTAAACCAGAAATATTAAATTAAAAATGAGAATTAAGATTTCAAGGTCTGACCTTAGTATTATTCATTAATTTTCTACTTGTAGAGTCATACAGGAGAGTTTATGTAATCTCATTAAATTAACACACATTACACTCTAAATAAAGTATATTATTTAAACTTTTGCATTTAAGAATATAAGAGTATTCTTGGGTATTTAATGATTACTCCTAAACTCAAAATACCCATGATACAAATAGTATTCAAAAACAAATGTGAGTATGTTAGAGCAAAAGTAAGTACTGTAACTTAAACCCTCAAGAAAAAATCAATACCCACATTCAAATGTGTAAGGTGAAGCAATTGGGATGTATGGATCTTAATGTGTAGGAGCTTAATTAAGGGGAATCAATTAAAGCCTGATCCTTTTTTAGAAAACCTTGTACTCCTAATAAAGTCCAAGGGAAATTGGATTAATTTAATCACTCGGTTTTAATCCCATATCCCCATTTCTAAAAAGGAGCGATGAGAGAAAGTAAGTGAAAGCATTTGAAAAAGTCTCATCTGCTTATTCATGGAGTTTGAGTCATTAGCATTCTCGGACATTTATTCTTCCAGGTAGAGAACAAAGGCTCTTTATTGTCTTTACCATTCAAGACTCACGGACTTTGGGGGAAGTTTGGGGGAAAGGTAAAGAGAAAAGTTTCTTTAATTGCACCTCCTAATTTAATACTCTGTCCGGGCAAAGACGTAGGCAGAGGAGGAGTTAATACATTTAGATATATTTCAAGCGACCTGGAGCCTCCAAACAGTTTTGGTAATTTTACTCTCTATTTGATTAGATTAGAAAAACCCATTTCTCTCAATTACGTATGAGGTTATTTGGGAAAGCATGCGTCCTCTTCCCTGTTCTTTTTATTATAAACTTCCCCTTTAGAAGAGGAGAGAGTGAAATGCAAAGGGAGGCTAATGCTCCTAATCAATCCCTTCGCCCTCCACTCTCACATTCTCACTGAACAAGAACTTTTCTAAATAGTTCGGAATACATAACCACTTTTCGACTCTTCCTCTCAATTCAGTCATCTTAACTTACGAGATCACTTCACTTTACCCATTAACTAAATATCTCTCCTACAAAATTACATATGTATAGCATTAGATTAACATTTGCATTAGCATATGGATAGATGGTACAACGGGCTACAACCTAACAAGATAATAAATATACAAACTTGGTAGATATTACATAAAACTAGCTTCTTTTGATACTTATGTGAGTGCAGAGAGCAGAAAGGTTCGAGATGGGTTGTGAAGCTCATTATGAGAGAAATTGATTCTCTTTCACCACACCCGCCCTCAGTCATTGGAATATTACATTGAGATGTTATTCAAGAGCCCCTAGAACTCTTGCAAAAATAATTGACTTGCTAAGGCCAACTTGAGGTTTCAAAAGGAAACCGCGAGGACGGAATGAGAGAAGGAGAGAGAGTGAAATTAGTTATAAACAGAGAAACCCCCTTTCTCTTCATGCTCCTTTCACTCCTACAATATCCTGTACATATTTCATTACACACATTATGTAAGTACCGGGTATTACAACGACCCATATATACCAGTGCCATCCATACATGTAATGTTTATATTTAAGAACAAAACCAGTCATGTATTTTAAAACAAGGATCATAAATATACGTATTGTAATATTCCAAAAGGGTAATTGAGTTTCAAAAAGGAAACTGCAAGTTCTATGCGGTTTCTCTAATTTTAACAGTATAAAGCCCTATTCTAAGTTTGAGCAGGCGAGTTTGCGGAAATTATTCACATGACGTAAGACCAAGGTAGTAAAATAAAAGTAAAAGGAAGGAGAAATCACAAAGGGCGGCTTTATGAGGGAAAGAAAATTAAGGGCGAAGTGAGGGAAGGGTTTTCTTAAATGAGTCTCATCTTCTCTTCCCCCTATAAATCCCTATCTCTCCATCTAGCCCAATTAGACCATTCCGCCGCGGAACCTTGAGACTCCTCTCAATCTACCTTTTATGTCATTAGTGCTCGACGGAACTCTTTGAGAATTGAAATCAGCCTTGTAAACCACACTGGTTGGGTTGAAATTCTCCTTGTGTGCCTGTCTGCGAAAGGGAAAGGTTTACAAACCTGCGAGGGAAAATATCCTCGGCATGAACCTCCTCAAATGTTTCCGGATGATTTCCTCGTCAGAAGCGGAGTGAAGGTTTGAAAGAGAAGGCAAGAAGTTTGAACTTCCAAGACCATCAGAATTCCTTCCATTGATTCAAGCGAGAGAGAGAAAAGGGGTTTTTCTCCTTGACGCGTCTCTTCCGGTCCCTCACATATTATTCAGCCACCTTCACCTATGCACATTCTCGAGGTTCCGCTGAGGCCATTCATCCTCATTTTCACTCCTTTTTGGGGGGATCTCGGGAGGTCTGAAAAGAAGAAAGATTCTATCGCTCAAATACACGCCAACCCCTTCTTGTATATTACGTAATAATAAGGTATAGATACTCAGACGTAAAAAGGAAAGAATGCAATGTACATATGGCAGAAAACTATCCAGAGAAAGTACGTTGACTCTATATGGATGGCCCCTTACTTATATTTAATGAATTTATCTGCAGAGACTTCGAATGCCGAAGTTTATCAGAATTTATAGATCAAGCGAAATGTCACGTAGTATGAATTGTGCCCTGCTTGGTCCAATAATGCCTTTTCCTTATATTCATATTTTAATTACGAGACCCTTCGAAGAAAGTCGGGAATTCTTAGTAGCAATTTGCTAAATCAAATTTCCTCTTCTAACCCAATAAACGTTGAGAAAGAAACCCGACGCTGTGTGTCAAAAAGGGAAAGATGGCCTTTGGGTTAATTAAGAAAGAAGTTTCTCAATTGAGTCGACTCGGATTACCTTATAAACTTTGGATAAATTACAAGATTTTAGGCTCAAATGACTCAATTCAATTCAAAGATGAGGATCATAAAGACCAGGGGCTCTTCGGCCAAGGGGAGGAGAACAAAGAACTAATATGTAAAATTTAAGAGAGCAATCATTGAGAAATATAGTGGAAGAAGAGGGAAAGAAAGGCTTTTGGGGTCTCCTGAGTAAAGCTCATTGTTCCTTCTTAAGAGGATCATTTGGGAAAATTCATACTCACTTCAGCCGGAGTGAAAATAAGAGTTTCGCTTCTATATAAAACCCTAGCACATAAAACCCAGCCTTTCCGACCGACTATACACACGGACATGGACACGGGGGAATGAGCAGAGATTCTCTACAACAGAGACTTTTTGTATAATAATATAAAGTAGTACTTTTAAAGGTTTAGTCTAGCTTTAAGTAATATAAATTTTATATTGTTAAACCTGCGGACTCTGGAGAGAAATGAAAACTAAAGAAAGAAAAAGGAAATAAATAAGAGGTTAGAATACTTATGAAAGTTATAATACTCCCAGGCCGAGGGCAACAACTCTTTCCGCAACGTGCGGACGGGAGGAAATCTTATTTATGATCCAGACTCGAGCATTTTAAATGATTTTACATGCTGTAGTTATCCTCATATCTTGTTCTAAACTTCCCCATTTAGAATCATAAATAGGGCTCAAATAGACAAAACAATACATTACGAACCCCACTTTTAAGAGCTAAACACTATGTATAAACATACAGTAATATTTATATTCACAAATTGCCCAACATTTAAATTATTTTACTTTGACATCTCCAGAATTTCTTTTAGCTTTATTTTATCCAATTTAATTATTTTAAATATATTTATTTGCTTTTATTTTACAACTTGAAATTAACGTCCTTGTCTCATGTTTTTAAGAACCTTCGGAAAATTGTGTAAAATTACGTTAAAGAACATTCCACAAACATTCTAGAAGAAATAAAGATTTATCAGGACACAAAAAACTATACAAAAAGCTGGGAATTGACTCCAACTAAATTAACTCGAATGAGGCTGAAGGCAATCAATGAACAGTAATTGGTCTCCAGCGAGATTTAAGATCTCCCCGATTGAATTTATACATTCAAAACAATTCAAGATTTGACCCAAATATTTTTAATAGTATTTATTTCTATTTATAAACCAAAAAGCAGTAATGGCCTTGTTGCATAGCGTATCGAATTCAAAGTTACTCTTTGTCCAGCAAATGTCTTCTGACTCGGTCTATTGAAGCCATGCAAAAGGAAGCAATCCAAAAGTAAGACATGAATATGGAGCTTCTCAACATCATAATAATAGGAGTTCAAAAAGCTCCGGATCATACATACCCGAGTTCAGGCTTCCGAGAAAAAAGCTATTTTGAGATGAGTTTTTGTCTTTGACTGCGTATGACGCATGATGTGTGCGAGAGAAATGATGGTTGACAAGACATTTCCTTCCCATTCTGACGTTTTTATGGCCTTATTCAATGGTATATTAACCTACTTTCCTCTTGCCACTTCTGTTCCCCCTTCCATGCACTCCTCCATTCACTCCATGGGTTTAACCTTTAAGAAAGGACCGGATTTGCCTCTCGTCCAATATACACAGGGAAAGAAGGCTCAAGCGGAACTGAACAAATGTTTGAGAATATCACTTCGTCCTTCCTAAATAATACGTTGACTCTATGGAGCGAACTCGCAGTGAACACACACTTCTTAAAGATTCGCACACGGGGCTTTGCCCAAAACCTTGAATATTAAAACATCGAAGGAAAAATGAAACAAGGAAGAGGCGTTTTTGAGGGCAACTTTTACGTCATGGTTTAAAAATCAAATACAAGCAGGTGCTTTTCCTCGCCGAAATAATCATACGCATGGGATCTTGAGCAAGGCGAAATGAAATCGAGGTCTTGGAGAAAACCAATGATATTCATACTTAAATACTCCAAAAGTGAGGATCATTTGCTTTTCATGTCATAAAGGTCATAAAGGAAGAAAATGAATTGACTCAATTTTCCTCTTAAAGTCCACTTCTTTGCAAATTAAAACAACTTAAATAACTATTTATAATTTTCGCATTCGAAGACTAAATGTCAAAACATGTAAACTGAACATTTTTATATTTATTTAGTGTTTGCTTATATCTCATAAGTTTATACCCCATGAAAGTAAGAGTGGAAGATAAAAAAAGATTTTAAAATTAGACATTTGAGCGTATAAAAATATTCTCTTACGATTAGTGTGGGAATAACCCATTTTCCCCTTGATGAAACGTTAAAAGTTAATAGTTAGATGACGACGTCTTCTAAATGAACTTATGAGACTCATAAATTTAGATTTGAACTCAGTTCCTTATATGACTTCGTAGTATAAGAGATGAAGTACTTGTACAAAATTACTTGTACGAAGTAAAGAGAAAACGTGAGAGTACGTAGTATTTGGGGAAATGAAAATAATTTGAGGGGAAATTTGGAAGATGGGCACTTTCGTCAAAGAAGCTGCCGGTGTGACGGGAGAAAAGAACATTTCCACTTCAGCCCTCATTATTCGAGCATCTCAGAAATTCGTAAAATATTTTATGAATATATAAATCATACATGGAACCATATAAGTAAAGTATCATATGTATAATGTATAAGTAAGGTGGAGGTGTTTTCCTCTACTTATTTACGTGTATGAAGTAATATAGTCCCTAATAAAATTTCAGACACCGACGTCAGGCAACTCAAAAAATATACGAGGGCATAATACAAAGAAAGTATGTTATGCTAGATCGAGCTATCAAAGAATCTTCTGAGTGAGTATATTATTATAATAAAAACTCTCATTCCATTTGTTCTTCTGTCTGGACCAATGATATTAAAACTCGCTATATGCTATATGTGTCTCTTCATTATATCCATTGTCCCAGTGGCATGCCATCAAAAATAAGGTACATGAAACACAAGTCATAGGGCATAGCATTACAACTTCATAAGTATATTTAATAGAAATATATTAAAGTTCAAATGCACCAAAAACCTCATTACCAAGTAATAAAAGATGAGGAATTGGGATAAAACAGAAAATAAAGTGATTTGAATTCAAGTAAAAAACTCTTTGGACAACATTGAACTTAGAAACAAAAGGTCTACACTTGTGACGAATTTAAATGAGTCTCTTTTTTATTTATTCTTCTTCAATATGTTGGAGAACTCGAGAGGAACGAGCATAAACAGCCGATGTGATAACTATCAGTTTAGCTCGTGTATTTAATTTATTTGTGTATTAGTATTTCTCCAAAGATATAAACTTATTTAGGAATAATTGTAATAATCTTCTATTCAGACCTTAGGTATAGACAAGACAAAAGACAAATATTTATGCTGATGAGCAAACAAAAGGTAAATAACTCGGTAGAAAGATAGTGAAGTATATAAAGGAAGCCCAGTGTTCAATCTCCAAAAGGAGAGAGTTAGTGAGGTAGTGATCGATACTTCGGGTCTCGATTAATATTTCAAAGGCTCAAGTTCGCTTCGGCCACCGGGCGACCGACTTTGCTCCTTTCACTACTACCAACTACGTCCCTACTGTATAGGACTCCATGGTAAAGTGTATTAGAATTTCTTGTGCATATAGCTCTTTAGTTCTTCTTGGGTTCGCTGTTCATGGTAGGAGCACAATGGTGTATTATGTATAGTAAGACTGTTCTTACGTGAAAGTCTCATCTCGGTGAACAAGAGAGAAAAATGACTTATATAAACCCTCGACGACTCACTTACATTCCACATGCCGTTTGGGGGTATGAGAAAAGTAACTCTTTTTCCAAAGAATCCTCTCTTGACTTCTTTGAGAAATTCAAGAGTCGCAGGTATGGATGGGAAAACTCGAGTTTTTCTCTCCATCTCGTTGAAGGATCTTTCGAATAATTTTAACTCTTTGTCCTTCCGTTTTCCTTCAGAGTTTTATTCGTACGAGAAGAGTCTCAACTTCAAGTCCCTCCCCACAATCTCCTCTCCTGACGAACTTTAAGATCATAATACTCCTATTTTCTATTTATTATTACATTTCACTCGTGTAGAATGATACGCAGAAGGCAGCATAACTACTTACAATACCGGGCATTTTGTAAATAAATAATGATATACAATAGAGAGAAGGAATTTAGAGATATGGGCACGTTCGTAAATCTTGATGAATAATTGCAATGCAATGCATTTTGAATTTGGAATAGGAAAGGAAATTAAAAAGAATTCTCCGAGGAACTTCTCAAAATCTGCTCCAGTGAGGGCCTCAGGAAGGATGAGAGGAAGTAGCTAGGCTATTTCATATTCCATATCATTAGCATCTCAAACAACAGGGCGCGTTTCTCTTTTCCCTCTTATTTTTCCCCGATTGGAAGTTCCGATAGGAAATTCTTCGAATCAACGAGAGCTTTTGCATAATCCACGATGAGATTCGTTTAGGGAAATATGCCCCGCCATTTAAATCCTTCCGTTCAAAAATGACAAGTCATCTCTGGATGTATTTTTAGGAAAAACGTGGAAAGTAAAAATAAAATTTAAGAATACACGCGCTGTTAAATGAAGTTAAAAAGGGAAATTCAACTCGTCAGTTCTTGATACTTTGGATGATAGATTCAAGATTCTAACAAAAGGTATTTTAGTTTTTATTATTAAATAAATGACAATAATTATAATGGAAAGAAAATGACGATGTTGGACAGACAATATTGATCAATTCAAAACTTGTCTCTTTTTGTGTCTTCAATGCTATGTTAAGTTCTTAATAGTTAGTCTATATATAAGTGTCATTAGATAGGTAGGTATATTTACAAGATTATATTATTATTACGAGAGAGGAAATAGGTCAGAATGGCGAGTATTTTTAGCCAAAGGATAATTCATGGCAAAGTAATATTTGATGAGCGACAAACTCCTTTGACAAATTCACTCATATTTGCCCTTTGGTCATGAAAGTAAAAATACATACATGCTTGACGCTAATTCCGAAGGGACATTGCAAATCACCTTCTCAAGTGTGACAACTGCATATTAGTCCTAATTGGAAGGAGGTGCTAGAGGGATTTTCCATTATCATTACCTTTTCACGTGTTCCTCAAAGACCTTTCCGAATATTAAACACGCACTTATTCATATAAATATATCATTTTTCTTATTCTATTATCAATCATGTATGCGGGATGATTGCAAAGGCTATAAATAAAGTACGAATCGGTTAGTTAACTCAAAAGGCTTTTGCATTCACAAAGAATGGATTTACTAAAGGGATTTTATTGATTTGACTAAATTATCGCAGACCAAAAAGGTAGAAATTGCAATGCAGACGTCCATTCATCTGATCTTTATTATGGCAAATTATGTAATGTTAAAATTTTGCAATTGAGCTTTTTGTGTAATTGTATTAATGGACAAAGCGTGAAAATTGGAATTCAATTACGTAAACATGAAAGGCGAGATCTGAATGCTAAAATATATCCGCATTATTCGCTACATTCAATAGGTATGGTATTTTTAATATAATAGGTAAAGTTCATTTATTTATTTTAATCGTGAAAAACTGCAATTTTATAATCCTTCCTCGAATTGTAATAAATTATTAAGGTGCTAATAAGATGATTTTACTTATTATTTATAAATAGTTCAGTATTGATGATACCTACTGGAAAAAAATTATATTGCCCATACAGATTTTGTCTCTAATTAGTATTTAAATTAAACTAGTAATTTGTATCATGAAACTAGCTTATTTAACAAATTATGAAGATTAAAGTATTTGAAATCCCATACCCACTTTATATTTGTCCTTATTATATAGAGTTTATGTAGGTGTAAGCAGTGAATGACTGAGGGAGAGAACTAGAGCGAAGATTATCATTTAAAAGACTGATCCTCTCATTTTCAAACCGACATCAATCTTCTCACGGCCGCACTGAAGAATCTTTTACGCCTAGTCTGATTTGTAAAGATAAATGAGGAAATAAGGAGGTCATATGAATCGAACTTCATCAAAAAATTATGATATTGCGACCATTAAACTTCAAAGAGTTGAAGTTTAGGGTTTAATGCGAATAAGCTTAAATAATACTTAAATTTCACTCATTTAAAAGAAAATTATTATACTTTTAACTTTAAATAAACTAAAATTTATTATAATATTAAAATTAAAATAATTAGACTTATTACGTTTTAATGAAATGCTCTTTTAAATATATTAAACGTTTTATAAATTCAATATTTACAAAAACACCGAATGAAACGTGCTGAACTTAAATAACACAATTTGTCTTAAAAAATGAAACTTAATTTGTCAATATTAATTTATTCTCTCAAATGAAACTCAAAATAGGATGAAGAAAGAATGATAAACAACTCGGGATTTTGAGAAAAATGAAGAAAGTCCCTATACATGGATTCCAGACGGAGAGAATTATAGGAGGAAAGATTTATGTGTCTGAATTGTGTTTAATACAAGCTTGTGGAGATCGTGGAAGGAAGCGGAGTATAAAAGAGTTGATTCCTCCACTCGTGTGTGTCCCTACCATTACATTTCCATAAGAATGGAGTCGCTGACAGAAGTCGAGCCCCGTTGAGAAAGGAGAAGTCGAAGGGGAAGCTGTTGAACATCTTTGGATGAATGAGACCCAATATCTCTTTCCTCGCTCCTTTGGATTGAATGAATTACAAGGTTTCCTCTCGAGTCTCCTCATACTCCTCCTTTTGAATTTCATGAGCTTTCACTCTTTCCTCTTCTCCTCTTCGCTGAGAAATTCGAAACGGAGAAGGCCGTTCGTCTTTGTCGCTCCGCTTCTTCTTCTTCTCCTTCTTCTAAGTTTTCTTTGAAAAAGTCCTTGAAGATGCACACGGAGGTTCATGAATCGCGGATTGGATTCCCTTCTGACGAGTGAGCCAGATCAAGAGAGTCTCACTGGATGATTCGCGAATATAAGAATTTGAGGGAGAGAGAGAGAGAGAAATTGTACAATTTTTAGGAGTCTTGCCAAGAGCTGGCAGGGCAAATCTTAATGACTCCTTCTTGTCGTCGCTATGTTGAGAGTCAGCCCTTAAGCCGTCATTACTGGCTGGCTCTCGTCGCCACTCAGCTTTTACTATTACGCTCTCCTCGATCTCATCCCCGTCCAAAGAGCATCTTCCGAGAGAAAAGGAAAGTTGAGCACTGGTGGGCTATATTTACTATTCGCATTTTGACCCATTTACCCAAATCCTCAGAACACATCCGAGGAGAAACAAAAGAAAATCTTAGTTTTATTATTTGAGCTTCTTAATGGTTCTTTTCTAAATTTGTCTCCTTTCGTGAAAGACCAGGAGGAAGTTGTACGTTATGACTCCAATGACTCGATGAGAGTTCTCGACGTTTCCAATGAGTCTCTTTGGATGTTTCCGGCTCGATCATTATTTCAGTATTTATAGATGTAAGCGGATTCTAGTAAAAGTCATCATCCTCCTATTATTGTTTCCTTTTCTAATGATGACCAATATTTCCACTTGTTTTGACATTTGGAAAACTCAGGAATTGTTAATGATATGTGAGATCAAAGTATGACCCTTTTTGGCATTCATATCAGGTCTATTATGAGCTATAATTTATTTCGAATTGTATTGCAAAAAGCTTCATTAACCCTATTTAGTTTTTCAGAAACCACTAAAAGAGATTCAAAATACGCGTTTAATTGTTATTGAAGTGAGATAAAGAAAGCGTAAACTTAGTTAATTAAGTACTTGCATTGAATATTTAAAATATAGTGAGGCTTTTATATCTTTCATGATAATGTTATAATTCAATACGCTTTTGTTTCGCAATCTAAACTCGTACGCGGCAGAGAGCTCGAATTTCACAGCAGAAACAGTTTGTATGTAAAATGAGAAGAAATTCAAATGTTTGAATAAATCGCAACTCATTATTATTTTCATTAAACGTTTTCAGACGTCATAAAGCCAAGGTTTAGTTTTCTGCGCAAAATAAAAATTAATCCAATTTGGTTATTAAAAGACAAAGGGAAATTCACCATCAGAGACTATATTTGAGAAAAACCTTTTTAATAAAACGAATATTTGGAAAGTTTGAAAAAAAATTGTGAATGAAGATCCAAATCCATGTTTATATTGGTCATAGTCCTAAATATTCATGGGATGTTTGTGCGAATAAAGGGACTTTTAATGATATGAAGGAAACTGAAATTTTACGGTCCAAATGTGTGAGCATAAAGAGAATGACAGTTTGGGCGCTCATTCTCCAAGTTCTTTTCTATTCCTCAAGATTCCTTTCGAGACGTTTGGGGAAGGGAGTGATGGAACAATGGGAAGTAAAAAAGATTTGAGCCCCTCGCCCTCTTCCAATGCGGTGAGTCGGTGAGAGAGGAAAATGGGGAAAAAGGGGCTTTTACCCCTTTTGGAGATCCAAGTGGAGACTCCAGCCAACACTTCTTATTTTATGGACGATGGTTTATAGCTAAGATTTATTATTCCCAGCATTTAGGAAATAAGCACAAGGAAAGCATCCGCACTTAAAGTAAAACCCTTAAACGGAGAGAGAAAGAGCCCATGTAATGCCCTTCTGCATCGAGATACCTTGAGTTGAGAAGTTGTCGGAGGAAAATCCCTCCTTACTCAATTCTTGAGGGCAACTTCGTTTATTTTCCCTTCACTCGACGTCTCCTTCAAGGGTTTTGAGCTCTCAATGGTGAAATAGTATTTCTATTCTAATATTTCTATATTTATTGTGAGCTTGACTATATGCGAAGTATTCGTACTAATCGTATATGATATGGGTAATAAATACCTTTCTTTATTGAGAAAATTGCAAAAGAACCGATGAGGAAGTGAAATATTATTTACATTTACTTAGAAAGGCAAAGGAGCAACCAAACAAGGATGAAAAATGAAGAAGGGTTCCAACCGGCGGGCCTGGCTTCCCCAACATCTATTATATTATTTAGTCAAAAGGAATCGAGGTTTTTACCATAAAATATATTTTAAATGAACATTAGGATGAATGGGCAAATCCGAGGAGTTGGGAACGAAGAGAGGGAAAGTTGGGACAAAAAGGTTCGCCCTGAGATTTATAAATAATCGTTTTTACAGCTCCCGATGTAAATTACGTTGTTGGCCAAATTGTTATGGGAGAAATAAAACTTAGTGATGGAAAAGATTAATCCGGATCCGAATCCCTCGCGCCCAAAATGAATGAAAAATGAGCCAAGTGAAAAAAAAGTTTTATGCATGTATAATAACTGCGTTCAAACTTTTATTTAAGGAGCGGAACAAAGTTTAAATGGAGGAATTTTATTTTTCAAAAGAACCTCATTTATCGGCTCAACACCCTTCCTTGCCTTTTAAAAAATTAAAGTTCTTAATCATTCAAAGAACTCCAAAGCTTGGTGTGTTTGAAGCCGCTCCTCCACATTGAGTATTCCGAGGACTTTTTTGTTCGTCCAAGAAAAAGTAAATTATCGGCAGAAGGGAAATTGAGTGATGAAGAACCAAACGAGGGATTAATCATACCAAATTGCCTCCATCTCCACATCGTCCCTAATGAAGTTCCCTCGAGAGAGTCAAAGGTTCGTAATGAGGCACACCAAGGGGTTCGTACTCCAATTCCCTTCGCCCCCATCCTCTTCCACTCAAAATTAAATCTTCAAAGTCTTTCACGATCCACTTTTAATGTATGATGTGGATAGCCCCAAAATGACGAGTTTTTCTCCAAGTCTTCTGCGAGGGGCTCTGAATATTTAACATCATTCAACCTCATTTGCATAGATTCCAATTTGAGAACTAATGGAACTTTGCCATTCATTTTTCCTTCATGGACAGCCAACCAGTTAAGAACAACTTTGCTAATATGACACACTTGAAATAAGCAAAATTACTAAGATTAATTAAAACAAGTTAAAAGGACTAATTCCTTAATAATTTAGCCTGAAGAAGACGTTAAAAGCTTTTGATGGATAAATGGATTTGATTTCCTCAAATTTATTGACCGAATAAAAATTTGAGGATTTAATACCAGTTTCTCTCGACTGATAGCCTATAGTTGAATGTAAGGGAGTTTAGTACGAGTTTAGGTGAGTGATTAGAACAATGATCGTTTTATGGGTCTGGATGGAAAAGTTGGGCAAAGGTTGTTTAACTGCTCCCCGTGGTATGATTGGTGATCAAGCCTATATTCACAAGTTCTCCTTTTACCTTCAAGGATTCAAAGATCTGCACAAAAAAGCTCAAACGAATACGCCCGTCGTTGAAAAAGGAGAAAAAAGTCTTGGAGTGAAACAAAAGGTCTACACTTCAAATGGCTCTTTGGAGGATCGTGGCGGAACGTTAAAGAGAATTTATCCTCTTAACGTCTATACGGGAAAAATTGGATCGACATTATCCGTTGGAGGAAAAAGACATCTCGAAACTCACGCGAACCATAATGTTTTCTGTCTGATGAGACAAGGGTTTGTTTGAGCTGGGCAGATAGGAACCTTATCACTTAACACATCAGTCCAACTCCGTCTACGCTATTAGAGATGTGAGGAGAAAACCAAGTTGGACCAAGTTTTCACTTTTCATATCAAATGAATATTTCTCCCATTCTGCTTGCATCCCTCGTTAACTACCATTTGACCATGTACTCCGTATGTTCTGAGTTAAAACTCTCTTCTGTGCTTAAACATGTATTATTTTCTAAGAGCCTATCTTGAACCATTTAGAGTTTACATAAACCATTTAAAATCAGCAATGCGACTTATCTTTAGCTGTGTTAGCTCTGTAGTATTTTGTAGCATACGTGGGATATATACATATATCTTTTATGCTCTGTAATCTTTAATATATTGAGGGCTTATGTTTACACATAAAGATATCGGGAGATTTATATTTACTTTGTATATTTGGTTTCCTAATTCTAACCTTTTTAACGTTTTTGCAAATGCGTTTCAAATTGAAAGGATATGAAGATTGGAGGATTGGTTATACTACATA
This sequence comes from Neelides sp. FZ-2019, assembly GCA_009869795.1. Lineage (NCBI taxonomy): Eukaryota > Metazoa > Arthropoda > Collembola > Neelipleona > Neelidae > Neelides > Neelides sp. FZ-2019. The sequence goes on along the minus strand of VJMY01000461.1, from coordinate 33,917 downwards.
CATATAGTTGGAAGTATGGTCGGGATACAGATATAAAATATAATATAGAAGAGAAAACCCAGTAAAATGGAGAAAACGACTTCCTACGGAGGGGTTTAACATCAGAGAAGCTCCGCATTTAAATGTCTTTTCAGTTTTAGAAAATCCATGGGCATACAAATCTCATTCCCATCAGTCTCGCTTTTCCTGAGGAGCCGATGAGATATGTGAGGCTGCGAGATAGAAAATCCAATACATTTTCTCAACCCCGCGACCTCAACTCCTTAATTTCAAACGTGGTTGGAGTAAGCAAGAAGAATTTTTGCCAATTCCACAATTTCTTCCAACTTTCTCATTTTACTCATGTTCATTTCATGTACCTCTTCAATACTCCATTACAGGAGAAAAATTCAACACCCACACGTAAGCTTGATAAACTTCAACTAAAAATTTACTCCTACTTACTAATATATCTGTAAATACTAAGTATGTAACGTATATATATATATATACCTACTTAGTCATTTCAAAATATACTTAAATATAAAGATTATGTAGTATCTGTATGTATTACATAGATTGATTAGACAAAGTTAACTTTAAGTAATGAAGTTTATCAATTCAATTTAAAAGAATATTTATAATGTAGGTAATTCTGATAAATAATGACATTATGGGAGTCATATTTAATTCCAATTAGTTAAGTGTCATGATAAAAATGCATTTTTATAATTCAACACAGGTGCATCAATTTCCTGACTAATTTCAAAAATAATGAATTATAGATAGCATGTAATCGTGTCATCGCCTATTAATCATCATCAGTACCAGAGCGTGAAACGTATCTTCGAGGATAAACAAATAATATATCACCCACCCAAAAGTATTCCCATAATATTAATGTCAAGTATTCTCTTTCGTTTCGTAGGCTCTCAGGTAACTTGAATGCATTTACATATGTATCGGTATCTTTTCATATTAACGCGATGCTTCAGAACTTTCCTCGCAAAAAAACTTCCTGGAAAGGGAAAACCCAAAAAATTTATCAGACGCCAGATCGAGAGCATAAGAACTCGTAAACTCATTGTCAGATTTTTTTGTTTCCTGAGGGCCTATCACTCCGCCACGTAACGACTCAGGAAAAGAAATACTTTTTTACATTTAATATAACAAGACTTGTGTTCATCCTTAGTGTTATATTAAGGTAAAAGACCACTAGCTCCTTATGAAAACAATATATGGAACAAAAGAGCAATATTATTTCTCAAAGTTTTCTAATTACACCAGGAGAATATCTGGAAGATCTCGCAGGAAGCGTCGCTCTGAGAAGTGAGATAATAGACTCATCCAACCTAGTAAGATCATTACGAATTCATAACAAATGTGACACGTTGAAGTTATAGGATCCCATACAGACCATGTAATTATGCTTTATGTTGGAGAATAATAATAAATTTAGGAACAATGAGCCCAGAGGTTGTTCTAGTTTATTCCGTGATTGATTGTTCCTTCGGTTTAACTTAGAGAGCACAGGAGATCCATCTCCGTCGTTGTAGCTTAATCTTAAGAGTCACGAGCTGGAGAGGAGAACGAAGAACAGAGACATAATTAGGTCTACGTCCATATTAACAGAATTAAGTAAGTAGCTTATTTGACGAGAAGGGTTCAAGTTTGAATGGAAGAAAAGCTTATCTACCAAGTTATAATGCCTAAAATACTTAGGAAAAGAAGGAGGAACAGAAACATGGGGAACAGCCACGTCGCTGTTTGTTGAGCATGCGAATCCTATTTATTTCCCTTCTTCTCATCCCTTTCAATTTGTATTCAAGAGATAGGCGAAGCTCCTCTTGTAAAAATATATTTATTGGCTTGAACCCATTCTTAATCCTCACATGTGTGATACATTCTTTTTAAGACTTAATCAATGGCAGTTAGCAAGTGTTGGGAGAGGACGAGGGCTCCGTGCACAATTTCTCCCACTTCTACTACTACTACACTTCTTTCCCTGTGTGTGTGGTGGCGAGTCAAGAACAAAACTCACTCCAAAATCCTCCCTTTTATTTCCCACGTGTGAGCGGAATTTTGAGAAATAAAGAAAAAAGAATTTTTCTCTCATGCTGAGGAGAAATTCTTATTAGAGTTAAGAGGATAGAATTACCAAAATACTCTGATGATGGTGGTGGGCCAAAAGGAATACAGAATATAATCATATAATGGTTACTCTACTGGAGAAGCTCGTGTTGAAGAAGTAGGAGGGTATGAGACAATACATAAATTGAAATTGAAAGCTACAAATTTTTCATTCTTTTAAAGAGTTTTGAGGAGGTAGAAAAAGCACTTCAGAGAAGCTTGTCACTTTCTCTCCAATTTTCCCTCGTTGAGATTTTCTCTCTCCTCCATTCCGTCTCGACTCTATATTACGCACATATTTTTATAAGACGACGTGTCTTTTCCTCTTTATAAGAATAAGGATATCTCTATTGGAATACGAGAGCGCTCTCAATTTTCTATAGTTGGTTTTCAATATTTATAAACTCCGTTGATATTCATTTTAGTATTCAAAAGAATATGAAGACCAATTGTCTTTTATCTTGACTTTCATTTTCATATCTTTCATTTCAAAACTTTGATCAAAGAAAGATAAGACCAATTATTTAATGAATTTCTTTTACGCTTCACCTACTTTGTCCTTTTTAATTAAAAACTACTCAAATCCATATACTAATTTATTGTTTAATTAAAAAAAATAACATCACTTTTTTTAATTTTACTAAATTTCTTTAATTGGTCCATTTTGTCTTATATACAAACTGTATGCATATCATTATTTAATTTAAATTGTTTACTATTTACTGCGTGATGGGTGATTAAATGGCATTTGTATTAACCAAATCAAACTGATTGAAAAAACATTTTAAAATATACTTAATCACCCATAGGAGTAGTTGTAACAAACAAATCGAACTTTTCCAGGAGAACATGGACTTCCCAAATTGGACACACAGTATATTCATATTATATTTAGTATATTCACTATTATATTATTATATATTATCTAAAAAAATAATATTGACAAATTAAAAATATAGGATAGAAAAAGAGGATTTTGAAAGGAAGTTAAATATTAAGTCGAGTAGTATTAATTTGTTGTCGTTATTTTCATTGGGTTTTGATCAACCAACATGAGATTTCTTTGATAATGGGCAATGAGAAAACTAAGGATCCATTCCATTGTTACCTCAGCTCACTATCGTCTTTCTATCTCTCTCTTTCTCTGCCTTTCTGGTTTCTCTCTCGGAAGAAAGTTAATTTCCTCGTATCTCTACAGGGAGAGGAAGTCTGTGTTGGGAGAGTGAAGATTTGACATGACGGAGATTAGAAGGGGTGTCGTGATGAAAAGTAATACAAGACGTTTCTCCTATCCCCTCCACTTGTCAACGAGAAGGAGAAGACAAAAGACCCGCTAATGAACATTCCCGGCCCAAATTATTGAGTTGGCCACCCAGCACCATCGCTCTCGCACACACCCGAGATACTCATACATCCCCGAACCGCGTATATCTCGAACCGAGAGTGGAGTCAAGTAATGACCCATTCCTTCTCTCCTCCTCGGGATCTCCGAATACAAGGACCATAATAAATGGGAGGAATTCTCTCTATTACAAGTCAGAGACTCATAAAAATAGCCTCCTTCAACTTAATACTTTCCAATATCCTCCTTGTGGGAAAAACCCCTCTGATCCACATTCAACACCCCAATGGCCGACGACGTACGTACTTATTAAGAGTAAAATTTATTCTGCCATATTTTAGATTTTAAATGTCCAACACGTTCATTAGCACGTCATGTAAAGTTCATGATCATTACATTAATTTATTACTTGCTGAGTTACTCGAGTAATACTTCATGTTTAACCATACATAACTAAATTATAATACTTGGATTCTTTTGAATCTATGAAAAGTCATAAAGATATTATTCAGTACATTGAGCCCATGATCATTTATAAAGTATATACAAGTTAATATACATGTCCATATTCATCATAAAGTTCCATAATGCCTAACCTACATAATGCATAAAACTTGCATATGAGTTTGAAAATAGGAAGAAAGTTGATATGAGTGAAAGCCCCGAGTTCATCATTCCACAACTTCGTATTTCCCCCATTAACGCATTTATCTCCCTTTGAGAATGAGAGATGGGAATGATAATCGTCAGACACATGGGAGATACGACCTTTTTATATTCATAGTCCCTTATTATAACCTTTTCATATTTAGGTATTCATAACATGGGGTCCTGAGTAGTTATACGAGGTAGATAATGACATAGAAGTGCTCAATCCGCTGTCCCCCACTAGCTCTTCATAAAACTCGAGCATTAAAATGTGTCGTAAAGGACGTGGAGCGCCCAGGAAGTTTCCATCTCCCTGTACATATTACACATTACACATAAGAGCAAACTATGCTTACATGCGGAGAGCGAAGAAAAGTCTTCTGGTGAAGGGGAAGAAGCAAAGTCATCAAAACATGATCGTATCATCATTCTCATTCTTTCATCAAGAATCTCCACGAGACTCTTCGAGAAGGAACTTGGAATATGAAGGGCTGGAAGTGTGGGGATAATAGACTCATTTCTCCTAATAGAATCTCCATCGTCTTGGAGTCTTTTGAGGGAAAGAAATGGAGGCCGGGAATATAATCGCGAGGTGAAATGAATCATAAAGAGCCATTCTCTCTACCTCAATGGGATGTAATATGTCGAGATGATATTTAATACAATGAAGGGCCTGTGTGAGGGAGGAGAGCCAACAAAGGGGGATCTCCTTCCGACGGATATAATATTCTCAATCTAAATTATGAATGAAGGAGTTGTGAAGGCTTGTTCGCATTTGTCATTACCTATTCATAAGGAAATCTTTTTCATTATTAAAATTGATTGGTCCGGCCAATATGGTCCTCGTATGGTCTCAGCCTGAGCAACAACCGCGACTCCAAAATATACGCACAGCCAGATGAGAAACTCACATTGGCTTCCCCGCCCCTCCTGCCCTCGATATTGAATAATAGATACATTGGATGAATTATCTACAACAGTCGAATCTAATAATGCTTCTTCATATTTACCTAAAGAAAACCATGCGTCTACGTCCAAAATTCCAAATACGCATGAACATATGTATATAAACTCGAACTATAAAATTCCTATTAAAAAATAAAATAAAATATTCATTTCTAATTAGAGAGATTATTTCCTTTTTTCTTGTAAGATTTCAAGTTTCATCTTAAATAAAGTAAAATGCATTATGATACTTAGTTTAGTTTAGAGAGTTAGAAAGACTTCGTGCAGTTATATATTAATAAATGTAAAACTGTGGGGAATTTAAAGAATTAAATTATTTTGAAGTCGCTATCATGAAAAAAATGGTATAATTTAAATCCTTTAGTTAATAATTTTTTCAAAGGGTTTGACTCGGCACGAAGGGAAATCACGAGAAAGAGCAATATGCGTATAAGTATTTCTCGAGGGTAAATACTTTTAACACCGGTATGGAAGCCTTCATTTTCCATTATAAGGAGAGCAAAGTGCATGTATACACGCAGTACTGACTTCTCTTACACTTTTAATAATCATGTTGAGCAATAAAATAGGAAACGTGCTGGGCGTGGATCGATGCATTGAATTCATTGAGGTTCTTCACTTCCTCACTCAACGTGTAAAAACGAATGGTGGGTCTCTTTGGTGGAGGCGAAGTCACCCGAGGTAGACGCGTCCAACTTCAGCCTACATTCCTTATTCATGCAATCCATGCATTGAGAACCAAGGAGAGGCTTTTGCCCTCGTCAACATCGACTTTCGACTTCCCCAGCCCGCTTTCATGTCCACATTCACGGAAGCTATGCTAAAACCCGGGTTCGGAATATGGGAGGAAAATTGCGAGTTAATTGCCCATCTTCCACCTGGCCCTCACTCGCTCCCATTAAAAATCATTTGATATTATAATTTTCTAAATTCCTTCACTCATATCGATTGTCACACTTTTCTTTATAATAATGTCAAACTTATACTTATTGTTAGGTAAGTATATAGAAGGGAAAGAATTTGAAAAGGATTTTGCCAACATGCTATTAAAACACTACTTGAAATCATTATGGTGGTTATTATCCTTAAAAGATTGTTCTTTTGTTCGTTTATTCAAAAGCTTAACTTAAGAAATGTTTCTATTTTAATTCTCATTTATCTACCTGATTGTATCTGCGTAAGTATTTAAGACTTGAAATATTATTTTAATGATGCTAATTTAATGTTCAAAAAGAGAGGAAATATAATCCACAAATGTTAAAGCAGCATAAGCTACTTTTCATACTCGTATTTCAAGGTATGAGTCTGCCAGTAATTTGTGTGTAAGTATATAAATGATCGATCCATTATAACTTACAGCATTTATAACTTTCTTTTAGCTTGGCAAAACTTGAATAAAAGAGATATCGGAAATCCATTTTCCTGCACTAATCAACTAATCCAAATGAAAAATGAAACTGCTGGAATGCAGGGCTGTATAATAACAAACTCTTGACTATTCCAAATTAAAAACTCAATTTTGTTTGGTGAATATTCTAATATTTAATAAATAAGGTAAGTTTGTGCATTATAAATTAACCAATTTGCATTGATTAAGCTTTAAACATGCCGAAGGTGCAGCATAACTTGAATTCTTATTTGAGAATCACGATAAGGGGAAAGGAAGCGTTGAGCTTCCCAATCAACCCGATTAGTATTTCAAAGGAGAACTTCCAAAGGATCAAAACCTCGAGGCTAAAATATCCATGACATGTATATTAAGTATCAGGTGTAATTAAAGGGCTTTTTGATGATCGGAAATCCCATTAGACCTCTCTTTTGCTTAATTCTCTCCTCGTAAGCCAGTAAATTATGGTGACAATTTTGAAAGTTTTAATTATTAGGATAGTTTTACATTGCGGTTTGTTTATTTTTTTTAAAATAAAATAAAATAATTTACAATATATTTTATATTTAGTTGTGTTTCAAGACTTTGTACATATAATGTCTTTGTTTAAAGGTTTACAGTGATGATGATAGATGATGATGATCATAAATGAGTGAGCATAATTACTATTGCTAGATTTGTGACTTTAATTTATCTAAATAAATGTGAATTAATTTAATTTCAATTAATATTATACATTTACAAACACTAAATTCTAAAGGAGTTCAATTGAAAGCTAATTACAATTATAAGTTTTAAATATTTAATAAAAGAACAAGAAAAATTTGATTTACTCAGCAAAGAACGTTGAAATATCAATGTTGTGTATAAACAATACAGATTATGCTCGAGGATTTTTCTTGAAAGAATAAGATCCAGTGGGATTTGAAGTGAAATATTTTGAAGACAGCTACAATACTTTTTGTGTAATGTTCTGGCGTTAAGTGAATTGTGGGTAAATGAAGGAATAAAAACTCATTCCAGCTCATAAAATTTCCTCGCTCGAATCTCTGCAAGATGAGGAGGGTCGCCGTCGTTCGGGAGCCTTTTCATTTATCATCACTGTCCAACCCACTGACGGGAAAGTGGAGCTTTTTGCACTTCCCTTGTCTGTGGGAAAGGATGTCTTTCTTTTTCAAATGCCAGTCTCTGCCCTTCTTTTGTTACTCACTCAAAAGGAGGAAAAAGAGGAAAAAACGTGTAGAGAGAAAACCGAAAAAATCTGCAATCATCATCAATAATTATCCCTTGAAGAAAGACCGAGCCTTCTATCTACGTAATAAAATTATTCCCTAGAATTCCATTATTCTTGTCTATCCCCCTCCAGGTCAAAAAATCGAAGAATAAATTCGGACACGAGCCATAATTCTCTATTTTCTTCATTCTCATATCACTAGCGCAAACTGGAATTTTTTCTCTAATCTCAAACTGAGCCATTTTTTGGAGCACACATGAATTTCCACTTTTGATATCAGACGATAAAGGCTTAAATGTACTTCACCAGCAGTATATTTGGTGTATTATAGATTAGGAACCGAGTAAATTCATAAATTTACCTTACTTTCTTTTTTACGGGGCTCATTTCTTTTTAAATAGCATGAAATAATAAATTGGGAAAATGTCTTTGTTTATTATAAAGTCCAAAGTAAAGCCTCATATTATTTCATCCATTAAATATATAGCCTATATAAGCAAATCACTTTATTTACCTACTTAAATGTTAAATAATTAAGTGAATGTATTAAACAATCCGAACCATATAAATATAAATGTACACTGCAAACAACATTCGTCCATCTTGAGCATAATAAGGGAGATTGAAAAAATTACACTTTTCTTTTATTAATGTTCGAGTAAATAAAAAATCCAATTAGATAAGAACTTTCTTCCATTCGTGCATGGAGGCAATACGATCCATTATTATGAGCGAATTGGGAGACAAATATTTTAATTGAATTTAAAACTTACGCAGTTCCATTAAAAACTTTAAGTATGTACAACCAGTACAACGTGATACTTTATAATAATATCCCGTTTATCTTATTGCTTAGTTAAACACTTTAACTTGAAAATTTGTACATACTATAAATCATAAAATTACATTTCTAACTTCTAACAATAAGTTAGCTATCTAGCCATTTTAAGTGCAATTTATAATAAATCGATTAGCCATTCCCTCAATTTTGTTTTATACGTAGTATTACGTTCCTACAGAGTAAATAAGTTTTGAAGTAAAATGACAGAGATAAGATTGTAAAATAACTAAAATAAGCAACAATGTGTACATTTTAGTATAATGCCAGAAAAACCATTTATTGTTCTCGTTGAATCCAAATCGTACACGGAATTTTACAGTTTTCCTTCTTTTCCTAATAAATTTTATGTGTGCGAGGGGAAAGCAGGAGTAAAGGAGAGCGAGATCGAGTAAAGGATTCTTATTTTCTTATCATAATAGTAAAAGGAGAGATTGCAGTGTTTTTCATCAAGAAATATTTTATTACTTTTATAAATTGGAAGGATTTTAAAAGGGTTTAAGCTATATGGACTCCACCCCATACATAATTGGATTAAAAAAGAAAGGCCTTTAAGAAAGTTGAAAATGGAAGAATCGGAAGCCGTTTTGTATACTTTCAAGGCTCTTTAAACTCGTATGACTTCATTTTCGTCTCTTCCCCCATTTACATATATATTTCGAAAGATGTCTTGAAATTAAAGGCTAAATATTTTAACCGGGATGTTTCTCGAACGAACGGAAATGGTACCTTTGACTTGAACTCCAAATTATTTACAAACATCCTCTTTCCCCTTCAATGAAGAGCCCACTTGAGACGTTGAACAACTTTGGAAGAAAAGCTCCCCCCCCCAAACACACCCAGACTTGAGGACTTGAAGAATACAAAAAACCCTTTCTGTAAAGGCTCAAATTGAGAATTCTCATTGTTATTCCTAGTAAAGTTAAAAACTAAATCAATATGGCCCGTGTTTATTCTAATGGCTACGTTAACAATTAAATGCTTTATTTTGCATTATCAAAAGTGTAAATATGCAAAGACCATTGAACTCATAAAACAACTAAACGCATCATTGACTTATTTTGTAGTGAAAATTGAATAGAGTTGAAAATAAGTTTAATTGATTTTGGCACAGGCTTTAGTCCTGAATGAAACAGGCTTTTCAAGGGATGCGGAATCATTTCCATTGTATGCATTCGAGATTACTTTGATTTAGAACGTCTTCTTTCTAGTTCATTCTTTTTAACTTTGTGAGGATGAGGAAGAACTTAAAAGAGAACAACCCAGACGATTATTTATGGCAATAAAAAAGGGGGAAATCAGAATTCCTTCCTCGTCCTTGGAGAATACCAAATCCCAATTTCTTTGAAGTTGATCGTACGTACGCATAGAGTACTCAAAGAGGAGCCTGATCTCATTTGCCAATTGAGATCGGAGCCATTAATCTTTGTATTTCTTAAGAATCCGAGGAAACCTTCCAACTTGTTGGTTTAATCCCTCTAAACTTATATAAGAGCTCCAAGAGCCTTTCTGACTATTTAATGACTCATATTGTGTCTACTGGAGGGCGAACAGGATTGGGGACGTTAAAGAGAAAAGAAATTGACTTTTATCCAATAAGCAAATAGACTCGCGTACTTGAAACCCCTTTTTATCTTTAGCTATTCGCATGGCCATTGCCAGATGAAGAGATGATGATGAATAATAGTCATATCATTCATTTTAATATTTCACATGTGGTTGACTCTGAACTAGATATTTTGATTAGAAAACCTTCATATTTGCTTAGTAAGATTGATGTTATTATGTGTATTTAAAAAATCAAAGAGATGCCTTGATGTCTTAAGGTTTGGCAAATGGTTCTCGTCCATTTTAAATATAAATTGTCAACGATTTAAAATGATCTGATGAGTTATATAGGAGAACAAAGAGATGCGCGATTCTTTTATCGCTTAAGAGTAAAAACCCTTCTTAAATTCCACAAAGAAAGGAGGAGATGCCAAATTATGCAACACATAGTTTTCCACTTGTAAAATTTGATCGTCATATAGCTGTGTTAACAAGTTGAATCTTTCAAACCAACTTAACCTTAAATGTTGCAACTAACCCGATTACAAGTAACGTTTGAACTTTTGAATGTGTTGATGAACATAATATTAACTCCAATTAAAAACTTTAAAACAGCGATCAATCAAACTTATTTTTTCAAACAAGAAACATTCTTAATTGAAATAGAAAAAATCACATCAGACGACCTCAATGATTGATTATTTATTTAAGTTAAATCGACACCTGAATCTTTCTATATCCGTCATTCGCATTCTGGTATTTTCATAAAAAACCTTAGCATAACACAATATGTTGCGTTTCGTGTTGGATTAGCTCTCATAAAGTCACAATTTATTGTATTTGTACCTAGGTAACTGTATTGTATAATATTCTCAAATATCAATATGAGAATATGGCATAAAATATTGGAAAATTATTCAAGCCATTTTCAATGTTCGTCTAAGCACATTAAAAATAATAAAAAACATTAAATATTACATTTAAATAACGAACATTTTTATAAGCATTGCAGCTCAATGTTTTAGCATGCAGAACTTTTATAATAAACCTTGTCAAAATATTATGATTAATTTGGATCCTTGACGGTCAAATTCAATTTTCATGAATTCACATGTTCTAAAACAAAAGTTTATATAAAATACTAAAAGTATATTTACCTATATGAAAATTGCACATTTAATGTACACTAACCCGAAATGATCCCAAATATGAGAGCATAGGAAATATTATTGAAATGAGAGCAATATAAGGCTTTCAAGGAAAGGATAACACCATAAACACAATACAACTTCTCCAAACAAGATTCAAATTTCACGTTTTAAACTAAAAGGTTATTGTTTGAACAAGAGATGTGATATACCAATATCGAAATACGAATTCGAATATAAGAATTTATTGTCATAAGGTGTTACTTAAATTATTACCCCCTATATAAAGGCACACGTAACATTTACAACCTTTATACCACATTTTTTTCCATTATCACATTCGAAAAATTGGTTCAATCCGGGAAAACGTGCAGAGACATTTTTAAAAATGTTCATATTATGCACCCTGCTTAATGTTTAAGAAATTACTTTATTAAGAAAAACCACGTATAGAGGTACACGTAACTCCTTATGGGTAAGAGCTAGAGAAAAGTATGTTAAACAAGATCCCTTCAGAATTAAAGTGCGGAAAAACGTGCAGAGAGACATTTTTGAATTTATCAATAGTTAAAGATTTAACCATTAATGCTTAATTAGGTAACTGAGGAAATAAATTTACACAATGTAGTTGAACAAATTTCTTTTCATTCTCTACTCTCATTCTCATTTTTCCAATTCCTCTTTTCACTAATATCAATTTTTTATTTTCAATTTTTTGATAATTCCTGAGTTGCATTTCGAGTTTCAAAATAAATTAATTTAAATTAAATTTATCACCTAGCAAAATGCCAAAACTTAAGTAACACCTTTTAAGCATAAAACTGTACGTTATTAAATATTTAAAGCCTACAGATCAATTTACTAAATATAATTTTGGTCAATTTCAACTTCCTATTTAATAAGTATTTAAATATTAAGCATTTTTATTCTTTCTTACTTATGAATCGTGAAGTATTTTATGATAATATTCAATCATTAGAAAATAGTAAAATATTCTAAACATTGTTACGCAATGAACTAGTATTTACTAATAAATATACTTGTAAAATGTACTGCTCTAAAAGGAGTGAGAATCGTTTAAGTTTATTTGGCTTAATAGAGATAATTTTTAATGAGTTTTCCAACAAATTAGGTTTCCAAACATTTTGAATGCTCTCCAATTTTTCCAATTATGAATATTCAACACCGACAAGGTTGACCTAACCCAAAGAAGTAACACTATCTAAAACACTTGCATGGTACATTAATACGATAACAAACATAAGTACATGATTAATGACCCAAGTGCCAAATTAGAAAAGTGTACAAAGTCTCCGAAATATGAAAAATGTACTTTTCCAGTTCCTCCAAGTCTCCGGCTAATGCAAGGAAGTAAATTAAATATCGACTCAAAAAATTCTCCTTACCGGTAAAATGTTGTCACTCGTATTTCTCCGAGTTGTAAAAAAAGCCTTGAACGGAATCCTTTTTGAAAAGTTTGAAAAGATGGGACAGAGTCAGAGAAACGAGTCGTGTGAGGAGATGGATGAGGAAACCTGAGCCTTTTCACCCCGATTTGCCTCCACTCTTCACTTTCACTCGCCTTCTATCCCCCTTCAAGCTCTCAAATTCCACAATCACTTTCCCCTCATCCTTATTTTCCCAATTGTGTGGTAAGTAGACAAAGAGGCGGAACGCGTTTTTTCCTCCAACGTCTTTCCTTTCAAATAATCTCTCCAATCTCAGATTTCCCCTTTTAAAACATCAAGTTCTGTAGTTTTTATTTCGCTCAAAGTGAGGGCAAATTGGAGTGAAATGAAGTTGAAACTCGAACAGATGAGCCACTTTTCAAAAAAGACTTCACACAAGAGTATTTCGCTCTCTTCAAACAAACTCAAACTTGAACTGGATATTATTTATTCTACTATTCAAAACGAATCTTCTCACGATGAACTCAACTTTCTACTTTTATTTTATAATACTACAAGTATGTAAGTAAATACGTATGATAATAATGTCTTTGAAATCTAAATGTAATTTAGTTATTATTCCTGTAAATGCTTCACTTTTTGTTTATTCTTCTCTTCTGGTTTTCAAATGATATTTATGTATGTATATGATAATTCTTTGATCGTGAAGCCTTTGAAGTTTATAATTTTGAAATTGTTGGGGAAGAAAGGAGTATTCGCTCTATGTATTGTTCTCTTGATAAGAGTCTCAATCAAAAGGCTTTTCTTATAATAATGTACAATGATGTTCTCGGTGTGGAACCCGGGGTTGGAATAATATTGGGATAGAGTCGCGAGAGAGCGAGGCTCAATGGCGTGTGTGTCTTTGGGTGAGGATCCCGGGTCTAAATGGACTACCAGGGCGAAGTTTCCTCCATCCCGAGTCTCCGAAGTGGGTGAGTGCGGTGGCTGCTCAACCGCCGCACACGGTTACGCTACCCACATGGTGAGATAAAACTTGGCTCGTCTCTCAGAGAATTGAGGAACACCGATTTTCACTCACAGTCTCATGGACGACGCTGGGTGTGGGACTTGATGGACACTTCCAATGTCATAATAAATGTGAACCCTCCACCCACGCCCTGCTGGACTGAAATGGACTATATTAAATCTATGTATTTCAAAGCGAGAAAATGTTCCACTCATTTTTCGGTTTTCGGACTCAGGAATGTCCGAAATCCGAATACACACCGGGTATTAGTGATGAAGAAGGCTCAACAAATCCTGTCTTCTTCGGCTCAATAACTCAAAGGGAAATTCCTTGTTTCGAAAGGCGCATGGATGCATAGAAGGACAGTTCCTTCCTCTACCTTTCATATTGTGGAATTCCTTCGGACTCACCCGGGTCGAGAGGAGGTGAATTGTTTTAGCCGTTATTCTCTCCTACATGCGTAATGTTTCACCTCTCTTCACACATGGAGATTCCCCAATTACAAAAGCTCACCATCTCCAAACTTTATTTTCCCATAAGGGAAGGTATACCAGAAGTATTTTATAAAGGTCCTGCTGCCTGGTTATATAGTTTGGAACTCATAGACTTCCTGCCGCAGTCTATTTTTTATTCGAACAAGATTTTTTTGAATTACCTAACCTAGGCTTATTCGGCACACATGATGGGATAATAGAACTTCACACGAGAGTCACGAGACACGTGTTATATGTATCTACCATCTTTCTCCTTCCTAAAAAGAGTCTCAAACAGGGATCAACGTGGCAGAGAAATAAATTGAACCAAATGAAAACGAATATGACAAATACAAGCCGAAAATTTTAAAATTGGCACTCAGGGTGAATATTTGAATGTACTATTCAATTCACTCAATCTTGAATTTACGGTTGTAACAGCGTTATGAGTAAAAGAGAGAGCAAAAGTTGGTTTAAAAGTTGAGTGAAATCATGGATGGATATTATGAGATTTAATTGAAACTCAAAACATGCATACTTTTCCACTCTATTGTCAATTTGAGCAATTTTCTTGTCAGAGGAATGACAATTCGGTGAAGCTAAAGAGTTCCAATTAATTTGGAATGAGTTGTCCTATACGGGGATAGCCAAGGTGGTTTTTTCACTTATGGAGATAGGATATATATTTATAAATATGAGGAGATGTGAATCGCGGAATCTGATAGTGACCTAGAAATTTGGTTCGGGTTGAGGAGAGTCAAAGGAGACGCGCATACCGCGGTTCGTCTACGCTCCTCGCCGCTTCGGAGTGGAAAACTCAGCTCTAAAAATACTCAGGAGGAAAATGGGCAATGAGGCCGAAGTTAATTAGGGTTCTCATTAAGAGATTATGTATAGGACTGTCGGGCCGTTTGAACCGTGGATGGAATTGAAATAGACAAAATCACTCACTCACTCGTCCATGTTCCTCAATCTCGCGATTAATTCCTCCTCGTTGACTTCCACTTGTAATTGAGAGGTGATGAGGTCTTCTATTTCCATCTCTCTTCTTCCGGATGATCATTAGGTCAATTCTAATACCACCACTCATCTGGTTTGACTCAAATATATATTTATACATTCTTTCACATTATAATTAAGCCATATGAATTACAACCGAACCAATAATATAAATATTTTAAATTATATATAATTTCTTTTATATATTGAAACAAGTGGAAAAAAATGCACAATAAGCATTTTGGCCCTAATATTAATAACAAGTTAAAAAGTAAATAATCCAATATTTATTTTACTGGAAAAATAATTTTCCAGTACTTTCCTCATTATTAAAAATATGATGAATAGAAACTAAACTAAACTCTTCGTCATCATATGTGTTGGCAAAAAACTTGAGTAGAGAAACCCAGCGACGTTATTTTGAGGTTGAAAAGCATAACAATGGGAATGAAAATGTCCAGTCGAGGTGTGTGTACATTAGTGGGTTATAAAAAAACATAGATGTGTAATCAAAGTTCATGAAACGATCCATTGTCCTCCGACGTGTTCGGAGCTCAAATAAATCCTCATCTTCTAAAAGAAGAATTTGTAGAAGGCGAGGATAAGTAGGACTAAAATTTTCCAACCCATTGAGAGAAAAGAAGAGTGACACAGAATGTCTTGTCTCTGGGTCTGGATGATTTGTTACTTGAGGACCCTCCAAGTTCCACACAAATCCTATTACCATTCTCTCCATATGTCTCAGAAATCTTGATCTTCTTCTTCCCAACTTTTCTTCTCACACGGTGAAGTTCAAAAACTTTTCTCGGCTTTGAAAAAAATCCATCAAGGTGGGAAGATGATACCTTCGATGCATATGTAATATCTACGTGGTTGATTTACGTCAGCTTGAGAATAAACTTTTGGAATGCCCTATGCAATTGAGTTATAAAAAATATTTTTTGAAGTAGCCACAATAGGCTCAGAACTTTTTAGTTAGACATAATAACACTGTATAATGGAAGTCACGTAATGCTTGTAAACATAAAATGCAAGTTGGGTACACAAAATGATGTAAAGTGCAGGAATTAACGTAATAAAAATTTAAATAATAATTTTTTTAATTTAATTAGAGACTCATAAGAAGAAGAAGAGGATATCTCACTCTTATAACAATGATACCTTGAAATTACCATGTTCCAAACTGACGTCTTAAAGAATAACATTGGCGGAAGCTGTGATCTGGAACGATAAATTAATTGTAATTAACTTTTCGGAAAAGGTGGAAGGAAGGCGAGGAAATTTCTAAATGAGAGTGCCCGATTAAAGTTTTAACGAGAAAACTTGGAAAATGAATTATATGGTCTGAAGGAGCTCATGGCTATGTGGATGAATTCTTTATAAGGATAAGGAGTCTTTAGCCACCAGGACTCGACCAGGCATTATTAATACTCCAAAAATTCCATCTTTGAGCGAAGAAAGTTTAATAGTACAACAGTCCTCCTTCTCCAATCCAAATATATAAAACTCTTTTTCCTATATTAGTAAGCTCAATGAGCCATTGACGTTTTAATTCAAAGTCAACGCTGTTCAATAAATTTTATTATAAATTAAATAATAAAAAATATTCAGAAATGATTAGATCTGCATCCCTTTTTGAAGCATCATAAGAAGGTTAGTGAAGTTTTTGGAGATTTAATGTTGAGTTAATCGTTAATCATAATCATAATCATGAAACACGATTTTTAAACAGCTTTTCAGTTTAGATTAGGTACAAGGTTTTTTCATTTCTCCAAAAATTCTCAAAAACGTGTTGAATTTAAAGATCGCATCCACAGTGGATTAGTAAATGATGAACAAATACTTTATTTGAATGACAATTAATGACGAAGACGACTAAGAGAGAGATGAAGAAGAGGATGAGGAGACTGAGAAGATGAAGAAGATGAGGGGGCAAAAGGAGAGAGTGAGGAGGTTTGAAAGGGCAAATTGTGCCATCTCTTCCATAGTCTCTCTCCGTCTTCTGATCCCATAGATTTTGGCCTATCTGTCTCCCTATTCTCTCCGTGTTTCCCCTGGAATAAAAGGGCCAGCAGGATGGATTCGGGCACAGTGTCGTGTGGAAGCCTTCTCTCAAACTCCAAAATGACCAAGCCGAAGAAGATCCTCGAGGAGGCTCGGGAAATTAAGAACCCTGAGATTGATTGCGTGGAAAAGGGGATTTTGGCCTTTGAGGAACTCCCTGGGATTTGTAAGCCAACTTCCGCCCACACTCTTTTGCCCAACCTCGTTGACCATATTTGGACGACGGGACCTTTATTTACTTTCGCTCCTCACCGTTAACACCCAGGCCCATCGCCCATCTTTGACAGATCCTCCGTCCATTCCCTATACACAACTCTGATATTTACGATGATCTCCTTACAGTCTCGATGGACTTTATCACGCGGCTCACGCTCTCCCATAATAAGATCAAATGTAAGACGCTGATTGTTAATTATTAACTTGGCTAGAAACTTCCAATGTCATTTTATATGCAAATGAATGAAATGTGTTTTTTTTTATTTGAACTTGGAAGTTTTAATTAGAAATTATTAACCATTCAAATTATTTTAATAAAACTAATTTATTCATATCTTGATTAAAATAAAGCAATAGTTATTCACTGCTCTCATGAAAAATTCATTTGTTTTGAAAACAGCTATTCCAACGGCGATTGCGAATTTGCAGAATATTGAAATATTTTCACTGTTTAATAACCAGCTTGAGGAGCTTCCAACAGCCATTTCGTCTCTTCCTAAGCTTCGAATTCTAAATCTGGGGTAATAATTCATGTCATAGACAATGCAAAATCCTACACGATCCCGTGATCCCCTCTACGATTCCCCCTACATTCTAAAGAATGTGGCTGTGATGATAAAATTCTTGGCAGGATGAATCGGCTGAAGTCGCTCGGACGTGGATTTGGTGCTTGCCCGAGTCTCGAAGTCCTTGACCTCTCTCATAACAAACTCTCCGAGGAAAGTCTGCCTGGAAACTTCTGGATGCTCGGTTCGTTCCCAGGATTTTTGGATTCAATTGATCAAATCCAATTTAATCCAATCACTCCTTTTTAATTCTTAATCAACAATTTCCTGAGCAGAAACGCTGAGAGCTCTCTACCTGGGCGATAATTATTTCGAGAACGTCTCTCAGGAGCTTGGGCGCCTCAAGAATTTGCAAATTGTAATTCACCTATTCCTCATTTGGAATTAATATTTGAATGCCTTGTATAAGCCTAATAAATCTGATTGATATAATGAAATCCAAGCTCGTGCTACGAAACAACAACATCAACTTCATCCCACGGGAAATCGGACATCTCACTCGACTGAGAGAACTCCACGTAAATATTCCTCTACCTATCTCTAATGCATCCGAACATAATGGAATTTCTAAATGAACAATTGAATTACGATGAATGAATTACTAATGATTCCATTTTAATTAGGTTCAAGGCAATGTTCTCCAATGGCTCCCCCCAGAGATTGGTTCGTTGATAAAAACAATTACATTTACCAAATTAAATTCACTACATGGCATTCCAGAGTATGAAAATAACATTATGAATGTGATTTCTAGGGAGTTTGGATCTTGGAGGCTCCAGAAGTGTCATTCGAGTTGAAGAAAATCCACTTGCCCCACCCATCATGGATCAAATTGCTCTTGGACCTCATCACTTGCTTGAATTTGTCAAGACAGATGCATACAAGACGTAAGATTCAAAAAGTTCAAAGTATTCTGTATTTATTTGAGTATTTAAAAATTATTAGAATTGTTACAAAAATATAAATATCATTTCAGACTCTACAATAATTCGAACCGAGCCAGACGTTAAAACGGCTTAAATTCGTCCAATTCAGTCCATCTGAAATGAAAATATTACCATTAGTGCCATTTTAACAGTCTTGTATTAATTGCGTTTATGAATTCCTGAGTTTTGTACTTTATTTCTCTCTTATAGATCATTATCAATAAGTTTCCAACTTTTGAATCCCAACAAATCTCTAACAAATCACTAAAATGTCAAAGTTTATACAAACCTTCCTAACTTGTAACTTAATATCGCACTTTGAATATAAATTGTTCATAATTATACTAAATCGTAAACATAACGTTAATCTCAAGTTAAATGATCTTTTAATTTTCTTTATGAGTTAATTAGATAAGAAGTTTAAAAGAATTAAATATTATATAAAAAAACTACTATATATAGGCCTATCGCAAAAAAATATTTTATAAATGAACAAGTTAACGAGAGTCTCTTTACTAGCTGTAATTGCCAACTGACCGACTAATCCTGAATATACTAAATTTTAACGTTACTTAAACCAAAGATGTATATAAAAAAAACAAATCATTCAACATAATAAAAATACTTACCACAAACTTGACTTTTGTTCATATGGATTGGCAAAGGTAATAGTTTTGAGATCACACGTATAAATCACAGTATTTGACATTCGCTCCTTCATTGCTCATAAAGCCGAGGAAGAGAAGAGCTTCTTTTCCACCGTCTCATACCCGTAGTTGTAAAAATCAAACGACGTTTGGCCTAAAGAGTTCCACACACCAAAGCATTAGTTCAACTTTTATCAACTCGAATATCATAGAAGTGGATTGAGCTTATAGTAAATAAGTCAACATTGGTTTTAAAAATGAAAATCAAATGTGCCTTCTCTACTCAATAATAAAAAACGGGATGAACTCCCTTTTAATCTTTTGCCCTCTTCTCAAATGTCAAAAGCACCAAACGAAGAATGTGAAGTGGAAAGTAAAGAAAATGAGAATTAAAACGAAGCTGATTAGACTTTAAAGTATTCTAGAATCCCAACTCAAACTAAAAAATAATCAGTACAATTATATTGAATGAATAATTGTAGTGAATAAAGATAACTTAATTAAATAGGTCTATTAAAAAGTAAAAGTTGCGTGAAGGTACTGTCGGAGCATCATAGTCAAATCTATTAAGGTACGCTTACAATGCCCAAACTCTAAACATGAACAATATGTTAGTCATTTAAATGATGCTTTTTAAGTTTAAGATTATTCTGCATAAATGCTTGTTTAAATGGCACTATCTAAAGATAAAATAATAGTAAATTATTAAATAGTCATTTAATTTAAATTATAAATAATGCTATGAAATGGTGTAATACGATTAAAAATATTAAAGAACAAAGAATAAACATGTGTATAGAAATAGAAAGTGAAGGATCAGGAATCATAATGTCACGATTCATGAAGAAACTCATCAACAATGTCCATAATTTATGAATGATATAGGTATTAATTAAAATTAGGTAATACTAAATATGCTCAACATACATAAATAGCGACTAGAATCGAAACGAACTCATGAAGAAGCTAGCAAATTACACATACGAATATAATGATCCAAAGATGATTATCAAGTCAAATATACCGTGAGATCAAAACCTCATGGTAAATTCAAAAAAGATAATATATATATATTTTAAATAAGAGCAAAATGGACTTTTGGGTCCCGACTCGGAACTCACCCGAGCCTCTATATTTTTTCTATAAACCGAGGCCCACAAGATCATTATAAATGAAGATTCAAAATCCGTAAAAATAGTTCTAGGAAATATTGAAAGCTCGATCAAATACAAGTGAGAAGGAACTATTCATTAAAAAAATATTTATTTATTTAGATATTATATTAAGTAGGAAATAGAAGAGAGTTAATTATTTGTAAATTAGATTTGATAGGTTACCTCATTGACTAGACCTGTGTGTGATTGACATTACCTCCTGGGGTCCCTTTGAATTCTTCTCTGAATAGCTGAATCTCTTTTTAATTTCTTCCTTCCTCACTACCTCGTCATTTCTTCCTCATCTCCTCCTCCTCCTCCTCAACCTTCGCGTCCCTCACTCGGCTTCCTCCACAATTTCCTCTCACACGGCTGTTCCTGAAGTAAGTGCAACTCTGAAAACGCTAAATGCTTCCGTTTTTTGCTACATATGCTAAAGAGAAATAAACTGCGGCTGGAATGTTGGAGTCAAAATGAGGCTACCTCCACTGGAGATACACGTCTTTTTATTCTACATATCTCGACGGCTTCTGTGTATAAAAACCCTCCTCATTTCATGATTTCAATCTGTCGGAGAACCTTCTTGGACACTCTGGCTACACATCAGTTACCTCACTTTTCACACCAAATTTTGGTCTTCTTCTTCACACTATTTATTTCAGAATTGCCAAATTCCTTTTTATTAGTGTACTTTAGTAGAAGAGTTGCAAAGAGAACGTGAAAACTTCTTACTTAATTAATGTATATTTTTATCATTTTTATATCATTATGTATAAATAAGAATGGAACAATGATTCATAAACTTAATAATGAAAAAAGAGATAAATATTCAATTAATCACTAATAAACTAATTATCTAACTTCTAAACAATAAAAACATAATAATAATAATAGTAATTGTAATAATTAGTAAAAGTAATAAGTAATGATTAATGTGTATAAATAAATATTCTTGCTCTTATTATCCTTACAATAATAAATATTTTATATTGTAACATTTTTAACTGATTTCAATTAAGAAAACTAAATAAATAGATAGGCTTAATAATCTGTTGCAAAAAGTTAACTCACCAATTCTATGCTACATATTGAATATAATTATTTTATAATTCTTCATCATAAAGATAATTATGATAGGCTGAATTCCAAATCCACTAGTATCTCTAATAAATTTTTTATTTTGTAAACTAAGGAGATTTTCTTGTTAAGTTGAGGCTACAAGACGCTGCTGGCTGAGTGTTTTAAATGTTTATGCCTTCGCCTTTCCTCACTTGTTGGGCTGGATGTTACTTTATTTTTATGGCTCATTTAAATTAAGTGAATCAAAAATGAATTCTTTTTTGAGTAAATTGACATTTGGGTTTAAAAAACGTGACGTGGTAGTGAAAAAAATCCCTTCGTCCTGTCATCAAAATCAATGTGTCGAGTGACCCATAGTTTTACAAAAAACGATGAATATTTAAATAGAGAAAACTTGTAAATTACAATTCTGTACTTTCTCCTCCGTCCACGGTGTAGGGGAGGAGATGGGTGGGAGTTTTTTTTAAAATCGACGGTTGTAGCCGCCACCTCCTCCGCCCATGCCACCGCCGCCTGACCCGCCTGTACTCGTGTAGCCTCCTCCTCCTCCTCCTTAAAACAAACAATTTCTCTCTACTTTCCTTCTATTTGGGGTAAAATAACGAGCAATTGAGCAGAAGCTGAACAGCCGAGCTAAACTAATCAACTAAATACACATGAAAACTAACGATAAACTAACCAACCAGCGAACAAAGTAATAAATATTTATAATCAAAGTCAATGAAAAAGATGGTTATTTCTCTAACATGTTACTTGGTTTTTAATTTGATGACATACAGTTAGAGAAATAACCATCTTTTTCATTGACTTTGATTATAGTACAAGATAAATAATCAAATTAAACCAACCAATAACATAAAAATACTATACTATAACTATTTTAAAGAGTATTAAATACATCTATAATTATATCTAAAAATTAATTGTTAAAAATAAGGAATTCTAAACACCTCACACACAAAGTGAAAATGTTGATGTGATTAATAGTTATTACAATTACACATGCATCAAGTTCACAATTATGATTTAGTCAACATCAAAATACACCAGGGCAAAACAACACTGAAAGTTCTAATGTCTGCGTGGCGTAATTGGCATTTGCAAAGAGCAGGAATGAAATGAGGAAATGCTTTTTAAACATTACCTTGGTAGGGTGCAGGACGATTTCCATATTGGTTCCCACCAGCTCTCATGGGACCCCCGCCGTAGTTTTGTTGGTAGTTTCCTCCAAACTCTCCACCACCTCCACCGCCTCCGTATCCGCCACCACCGCCGCCTCCTTGCCAGCCACCTCCCCAGCTTCCACCTGATCCACCGCCGGGTGGTTGTTCCCATGGACCGCTGTTGTAGCCGCCACCTCCGCCGCCTCCCCATCCGCCTCCTCCATTGTTGCCCCAGCTGTCATTGTTGTTTCCTCCGCCGCGGCCTCCCCATGGGTTATTTCCTCCTCCTCCACCACCGCCTCCACCGTGGCCGCCTCGTTGAGGTGGACCTCTGCCTCCGCCACCGCCTCCGGATCCAGCATCGTCTCTCCTTCCGCCTCCCTTCATGTTGGCCATTTCGGTTCGGCTCAGGGCTTTCTTGACGTCCACACGCTTCCCTCCTATCTCATGGTATTTCGCTACTAAACCCCAACAATAAGAATGCGTGAGTACAAATCACTTCTTTCGTTAATATTAAAAAATATCAAAATTAATAGATCACGCACAGACGATCTTGTCAACCGGGTCGTAGTCGTCAAACTCAACGAATCCAAAACCCCTTTTCTTTCCAGTTTCCTTGCTCGTTACGAGAACCACGCTTGTCACGCTTCCATAACTCTGTAATAATACGAAACATTGTATGAATTAAACTAATAGTAAGAATCCGAATCCGAATAAATAAATTGAAAAACTGTAAATTATTAAATACATAAATTAAACTTAGAATTAATAGTTTCAGATTCTCCATTGTAGTAATAATGAAATTGCCTTAAAGTAGTTTCTAAGTTCGTCCTCCTCGATTTCTTCCTTGAGTCCTCCGACAAAGATCTTTCGGACGGTTGCACCGGCCTCGGGTTTCCCAATGTCTTCCCTTGGAACTGCCCTCTTGGGTTCGACCTCTCGCCCATCTACTTTATGCGGTCGAGCATTCTGTGCATCGTCCACCATGAAAGCCCGTGAGTATGTAATGAAGCCGAAGCCACGGGAACGTCTTGTTTTAGGATCCTTCATCACGACAACATCCACGATGTCTCCCCACTTGGAAAAGTGGGCCTTAAGGCTTTCTTCAGTCGTCCGGTAGTCCAAACCTCCAATGAACAGCTTTCTACATTGTTCTGGCTCATTTTTCCCATCTCGATCGCTTCGTCCATTTTTATTCCCTTCTTCAATTTCATCCTTATTGCAAAATTGAAAAATATAAGCAGCGTGTTCAACGCCATAATTTTAAACACTAAAAATTGGTACATAACGATACCCTAGAATATATTAGGACACGTCAGCACTACCCTCATTTATGAATTTGGTAAATATAAAATTACCAGAATTGTGGAAATATATATTATGTGAAATACCTAATGAAATTGAGGTTAATGTTCTCTTATTTAAAAAGGTTATTGCCTCTTATAGCTCTTGTATAACCTAGCCACTCCATTTATTATCATAATGATATCATACATGCGATAAATGATAAAATTATAGAAATTTCCAGTATAGCCTACTTTTAACTCTAGTAAATTGATTTAACTTTGAGAGGTCATAAGAATGGCTCCTTACGACGCATAAAGTTCTTTGAAAAATCTAATGCTAAATGCTAGTTAAGTATTTAACTTTTTAACTGCGCAGGATTCATAACATTAATTTCTCCCAACATTGTGCAAATGCTAAAAAGCTAACATAACTTTACAATGACTAATCAAATGATAACGAAGATTTTAATTATGCAACCCTAAGGCCTAACAAAATTTTTAATTTTAT
This sequence comes from Neelides sp. FZ-2019, assembly GCA_009869795.1. Taxonomy (NCBI): domain Eukaryota; kingdom Metazoa; phylum Arthropoda; class Collembola; order Neelipleona; family Neelidae; genus Neelides; species Neelides sp. FZ-2019. The sequence continues at coordinate 9,197 of VJMY01000461.1, read as the reverse complement.
TCAAATTCACTGGACTTGCCACCATCATAAGCCAAATTATACGAGTTAATAAATTGCCATTAGTCATATCTTAAATGCCAATTTAACCAACTCTCCAAAATGAGGAATCAAACAATTGTAATTTTAACTTTGACATACTCCCCAATTTTTAATCCTAATTACACGTGCCATGAGTTTATTCATAGCCTACACCATTTAAATAGCGTTTAGTCTCAAAGCCTTTGTCCCGTCAGCCTCCCTAATCCTCGGTATAAGTCATGATGGCAGACGGAGGAAGAAATGGCAGACAGGGAGGAGATACAAGGGGAAAAGAGAAGTTCCAAGGGTCCACTTACATTGTAATCGTTGTCGGGTTCTTCTTTGATGTAATCATTGCCTTCGTTGCCCATCTTGAGAGCCGGGTTGTTGAATTGGAGAGTCAATTCAGAGGAAGAATGCGCTAATTCGGAGCCGGAAAAAGATGAAGTGACGCTCCTTTGATCGAAGGGGAAGAAAGAAAGGGTGGCCAGAGGTTCCTCGACCCCCGCCTCCTCTCTTTCTTTATTGGTCAAAGGACAGAGTGGGTAAACCAAGACCTTTTTTAATACCCTCCGCGCCAAGTTCAAATCAAGTTGAAATGCTTGGCACACGGTTCCCACGATGAGTGTCGCAAAAGCTAGCGTGTGGTTAGCTGAATGATTCCCTCGACTCGAATCCCTTTCCAAGAGACCAAGTGCAATTTTGGCGAATACAATTCTCGAGCTGATTAAATAATGGATCTAGTTTGTGCAAATGCAATTAATCGTTTTAGAGGTTGAATATGAATGCTAAATGGATATAATACTTGATACTTTATGATGAAATGTGGAATAAATAGGGAGTGTTGATAGAAAATAGCAATATATTTTTTATTTAGTTTGTAAGAGTGACAAGAGTTTGGGTAAGATCTCCTCCATGCTCCCGTAAGGATCTTTCGGCCTTTTCTTGAGATATTTCCAACTCTTTAACCTAAATAATCATAAGAAAGATTAAGTTAAGCATGATAAGGCTTTTATAAGCTGTTGTAATAAAAATAATAAACTAGCGACTAAAAATTGTATTTAAATGTAAAAACAATTTAGAATTATTAAAAGTTGATTTTAGGCAATTTTCTTAAAATAATTAAATACTAAAATTTTCAAAGAATTTAAATTATTAATATTAAAAAGAAGTCTTACGAGAAGTTCAACGTCTTCTTTTTTTATTTGAACCTTATTGAGCTCTTTTTCTTTAGCCAGTCTACCAGCAAGTTCTTCTCCTATTAATCCCATAACCTATCGACAATAGTTATTATTATCATAAAAGTTAGCTAATTTTTATAATTCACGAATTAAAAATTAAAAAAACAAATCATCATCCATATAATTTCCAATTTAATTGTAACGAACACTGCTAATATCGCTGGCAGAAATTTCCGTTTCTTCGGCATAGTCCGTGACTTTTTCGAGATCAGCAGCCCCAGAATCATGCTTTTTCTCTTTGACCTTCCTCGCCTCTTGTTCTGATTCCTCCGTCAGGTCCGTTTCATTATCGTGATTTTCATTCTCATGATCTCCTGCCGGCACGGGAGTGTTATTTGTGTTTGCTACTTGACCAGGTTGCTTTTTGCTCTTCGGCATTCTCAATTCTATAACAAAACGGAACAAAACCCATTAAAAACAAAATCAACCATATATTCTCCCTCTCCAATATCCTTCATTTCAAAAGTAATTAATCGGGTTAATTATTACTTACCTCGTTGATTTCAAAATAAGTCGGAGACTATTGGAAGAAATGGAAAGAAAAATAAATACGCATACACACAAGTTGGGAATTTGAATCTGAGCAGAGTATTTGCATGGGGAAGAGCAGGCGGAGCATCGGCGAATCTTCCCAATGAAATAGCCCCGGGAACAATCGCCTCTCTCATGCCCCAACTCAACCACTTGCGCAACTAATTTCGCACAAAGAAACAAAATAAAAGAGATCTCTTTCACCAAGATCTTCGTCTCTGCTCTTCTCAAGAGCAAGAACCTCTTTGCTCATTACAATTTTTGTACAACGTACATTTGAAATTCCGTTTCAATGTAGGGCCAAATCAACTTTAAGTCTATTTTACTTTTTGATTTAAATTATTTCATTATGTAGGGTAGGGGTTAATTCGATTGATTGATGAAATCAACGATCAAACAAAAGATCATCGATTCATTTCCTTTCCAAACTAATACTGACCTAGAAAATTCAATGCGTGCCTGGTCTGTTGACTTGAGCAGTTTGTAATTTTAATTTTTGAGCCTTTTTTGTAATCTTGTGAAAAATCATGACGCAAATATTCGGGGATGTGAACAACGAATTGAGATTTGGAAACTTGAACTTGGAAGATTCGGAGAGTGAAGAAGAAGAAGTTCGACAACATGAGGTAAATAAATTAACGATAAATAATTACTCTAAATAATAAATTATTATATTACATGTTTACTTCGTTTATAATTCGAAGAAATTGTATTTTTGGAGTTAAGGTTATAATTTCATAATTTTCAGATTAAAAAATTCCTGACTGAAGAGTTAGGTAATGCGACTTTTGACGAAGACGAGAGCCAAGGAGGTGATTCTTTTTTCAATCCCAGTTCACAACAGAACAGCTTCATTCTCGACGACAGAGAAAAAAATGGGAATGGATGGGGAAATCATGGGACAAATGGCCTTCCATACAAGAACGGAAATGGGGTTAACAAGGGGATTTTAAAGAAATCCAATTATGGTCCAGAATCAGAAATGCATCGTTATTTGAACGGAGGGAATGGGAATTTAGAAAACGGCGAGGTTAGAGAAAATGGCAATGGTCCAACAGTGTCTCTCATTCATAAGAAACATTGTCCACAGAATGGGGACGATGGGCTGAGTAGCGAGATATGGCGAGCTACAGAGTCGAACAACGAGCAATTGAAAACGCTGTGTGATTTTCGTGAAAGACAAACGCTGAGATTGGAAGAAACGATCGCTGCGATGACCAAGGAGAAAAGAGCTCTCAATCATCAAATTGGCCTCATGAAAACCGAAATGATCCAATTGAAAGGCGTCATTGAAGATCGGGACAAAACAATTCGTAAGTAACATTTTCTTTATTTTTATTCCTGGTCTATTTACTCTCATCCTTACCTTAAAAAATTGTATTATAGGATAATTTATTATTATAGTTTATTACTATTTATTTAACAAATTCATATAAATTAGCAAATTAAAGAAATACACAACACAACAATATTGTTAGTATATCTTATTAGCTTATTGCTATACGTCATTTAACGAAGCAAGTCAGAGAACATAGTAACGTTCATAATGTATAAACTCGACTGACTTGCTTCGTGAAGTGACGTATAGTAAATCAAGAAATAATTTAGTTTTAACATCAGTTAAAATCATAATATATACCTAAGGTGTGTAATTATAATTAATTGATATTTCTATTTGTAAATAATAATTTCTAATTCCCTACAATATTTGTTTCCCTTTTTTTTAACCGACCGCTCCTACTCCGTTAGTTGGAACGGGAGAATAATATGGGAGATTTCTATCTCCCATCAAGCATTTGCACATGCAAATGATTTCTGATCCGGTATATCCCGAATGCAATTCACACTTGCCTCCATGCATGTACTCGAAGCCAAAATTTTCAAATTGGTCGAAACCTCCTCCGATTTCCAGTTCAACTTCGATTCCTCCATCTTTATTCGATGATTCTCCCGATGATTTGGCAATTTTCGAGTTATCGAAAACAGAAACCGAGCCTTGGACATTTGGAGTCTTCTTGTAGGGCTTTTTACAATAAGCGTTGCACGTTCCGTCATCGCAGAGTCCTCCAATTTTCGTGTATTGAGCCAGAGAACCCTTGAATTCCAATGAGAAAATTAAATAAAATAAAATAATCATTAAAACATTTTTCGAATACTAAGATTAGATTGAGTTGGTTTGGATTGGAGTTGGATTCCAGTCAATGTTAGGAATTTTTATTAAAACATTGTTCATTGGTGTATAGCGACTAATTGTAAATTAGTTAATTAATTTTGAACTTACAAAGACAGGGCACTTGCAATTGAAGTTTAGACAAGGAGAGTCGTCGCTATATCCTACTTTATTGTCAGCCTCGCATTGTTGATTACAAGTGGGGAAAATGACATTGATAGCTTGAGGAAATGTCATGGGTTTAACATCCCAAGGCAATTGCCAAAACTTCGTATTTGGTGTTTCTGCACTTTGAGCAACTGACGCGGTGGCAGGTTGGACTTGAGTTGTCGACGACGCGGCATTTGAGCTCACAAAGTTCCCTTGTGGGGACATCAAGGCCAAAAGAACAGATTGGCTCGACGGCTTGTTTGAAATTCCAACTTGAGACGGAGTGAGGGATTGAACGCTCACGGGCTTGTTGTTCAACAAGGTTTGTGGTCGTGGTTGAAAGTTGAATGGTTTGTTGAACATGTAGCCGAGAGGGGAAAGTTGGCTCATAAGGGCGGTGATGAAGTCGTTCATGGGTTGAAGCGGAGTTGGGGCGATGGGCAAGTTCGTTTGTGAGGTCCCTTGGGCATTTGACCCTTGGGTTGACGGGACGGTTTCGAAAGAGCCGATGACAATGGCTGGAGTCACGAGCTGAGCTTGTTCACCTTCTGCGACAACTGGAGCGGGCACTTGCTCGACTTCGGCCTTGTTGACTCCATTTACTGGTTTGGCGTCTGAACTCACGACTGTCCCAGTGGGATTCCCAGATTCTGTCAATGGAGCTGGAACGGGGAGAAATTCAGGCATTGGGGCCTTGGACTCTTCGCTGCTTTCTTCGCTGCTCTCTTCTATAGAATTATTCAAATTAAATTCAAGTAAAATTAACTTATGAATTATAGATGCTTATAATTAAAACCTTTGTTAACTTTTATTTAGAAGAGATTGTTTTGAATTTCTAGTTTGATAATAGAAAGATTCATTTACCATTAATTTGAGTTTGGCCATTAATTGGTTTTGGTTTATCTTTCACTGGAGCTTGTTGAACTGATGCAACAAAGGAAATTTCCTGATTCGGAGGATCTTGATCCACTCCAATGGGGATTGCCACTTCAATTTCCTCTTTGTCCTCCACCTTTGATTAGAATGGAATGAGAGAGTTTATAGAGATAATAAAACCTTTAAATTTTAACAATTTTAGAATGATCTTGAATTACAATAGAAGGAGCTACATTTTCAGCAGTGGTTTTCAATTCAGACGTTTCGTGAAGATTTTGATGATTTCGAATTCCATGATTTTTATGTTGATACCGGAGGCCAGAACTCATCCCCAACACCTTAATAATAACGTTGAATAAAATATCAATTTTTATATTAATTCTCATAACTTGAGGTGGAGATAAGAATGAGAAGGAATTTTTAATAAATATTATAAGTTAGTTGAAATAACTATTGTATTTGTCATATTTTATTTTGAGAAACGTTCAATTATATTGAATTTCTTTACCGTTAGAATGACTACTCCTACAAGGAAACGCGCCATTTGACCTGAGTAATGACACGGAATTACTGAGCAGGAAAAAAAGTCATGTTGAGCATTTTATACCAGCTTTCTCTCTGTATTTTTAGAAGTTTTTAAGGAAATTTATGAAGGGTTCATGGGATTTGAAGCTTGAAGGGCCTTGACTTTGACATTCCTTTTCGATTTCATTTCCACATTACTCCCACACAATTCTCAAGTGTCATTAAGTGGGCAATTGAAGGTTTCGGAATAGCCCTTCATTTGAGGATTCTAATGTACATTCTTTTAAAATGAATTTCCCTTTTCACATGTCAATTTCTTCCTTACATTTTTCTCTTTAGACCTCGTATGTATAAATACTTGTAGAGAACTACTTCATATTAGGACAATTAGCAAAAATAAGAGTTCAACCATTCTATGTATTTTAAGCCTTTATAGCTTTTTAGCCTTTTTAATTGATTGCTTTCTCGTATCTAGATATTCGGGACGAAGAGATCAAATACTTGAAGGAGAAGTTAACTGAAGGAATCATTGATTATGAATCTTCACAGAAGGAACTTGTTGAGGCTAAAGATGATATTTCACATTATAAAGTCGAAGTATGCAATTTATTTTTATTCAATTATTTTAGTATTTCAATTTTTATTATTTAGTTTGTTTGTTTCCAAAAGTGTGTCTCAAATAAAGCTGCTTTATTTTGCCCTTCCACTTTGAAAATTGTATATTATCAACGCTAAATGATTCATCTTGAACATTTAATTGAAACAATTGGCTTTAAAGGTTGAACAATTGGAACAAAAAGTGAAGCTTCTGAGTTCCATTGGCTCTTCAACCGAGCAAGACAACGTGAACCAAGTCGTTCGACAGATACGAGAGAAACATGCGAAAGAAATGAATGCTTGGAAAAACATGACTGCTGATTTGGAATCCCAGATTGACATCTTGAAGGTATTAAATTAAAAGTCTAATATTCTACTAAATAAAAATAAAAGCCTTTAATTATTTGTGCTTATACACCTAGTTAGCTATAATTTATGTATAAATTCTGATATATCATTTCTTCAAATTGATTATTTTAGAAGCCACAGAGAAATGCTGACAAGGAATTGTTTCCTCGTGTTAAGAAAGAACATCAGAGCTCTCAGACAGAAGCGCCAGAAAAAGCAAATACCTCGACTTCATATGACTTGGAAAATGAATTGAGTGAGCACGAGCTTAAGGAATCGGCCAAGAAAGAATTTTTTGAAGAAATCGGTTGTGGTGACAATTTCATTGAGTTCATCCCTACCATGAACAAAGAAACTAAAGACGCTGAAGTGAATTCATCTTTCATTTCAGCAATTGATACAAATTGGGATGCTGAAAAGGTGCGCTGTTTTAATATAAATACTTTTTCAATCCATTCATGTGATATTTACTGAGTATTTGGTGATAATAATTGTGAAATATGTATTTATTATTACTAGAATCGGCTCATTGAATATTACAACAAAGAGATTGAGGGTTATCAAGACAAATTGAAAAACCTCCCAGCCCAACTTTTTGAAAAGTGGAATGAAAATCAAGAAAAAATTCGAAAGCGTTGGTTTAATTACATTATATCAATCAATCATTTTTAATTACTTCAATCTAACATTCTCAACTGAAATTATTGCACAGAAAAAATATATAAGATAATAAAATTTTATTTTTTAATAGGACAAATAGAATTGGATATGACAGAAGAGCGTAGAGAAGAAAAGGAAGCCAAGTTGGTACAAACTTCCTTAAATGAAGGAACCAATATCCCAACTAGGAGCATCATTGTCCAAACGGAAGAGACCTTTGAAACCTATCGAGTTCTCGCAGCTCTCATTGACAATTGGTCTATTGAAGTACAAGAAAGTACAAAGAAAGCAGAAGAGACCGAGGTCGCACTCAAGATTTCCGAGGAAGAGATGAAGAAGCTGAAGAAGAAATTCAAGTCCGTCCAGAAAATGGCTTATGAGTGTCGACGAGAGTGGAAGAAACGAGAGAATGAAATGACCAAAATGCACGAAGAGTCGAAGGCTCATTTCATTGAGACTCTCTCCATTCTCTCCACGAAGCTCGAGCCTTATGATTCCATCCTTGACGTGAAGGCAAAGGGAGATTTTTAAACCTTTTATGAGTTTAATTACTTGACTTTTACACATAATGAATTACGCTTAAAAATGTTTCTCACAGAGTAGTTACAATGCAGATTTCTAAACTCAATGATTATGAATATCAAACTGGAAATCGAACAAATAGTTATTATTTTAATATTTACTTATAATGCATCCTTTTGTTACAAATAGACTTGTGAAATTCCTTCAAATGAAATGACGCTTAGAAAAAAACTATTTTAAATGCATTTTTACATTTTTATGAACTTTTGTGTGCCATTTTTACATACCTATTTAATATCTACTATTTTGATGTAATGTTTTACATTAAGCCAAGGCTCATTTTATTTGGGTATTTAAAAATCACTGCACGATCTGCACAAGAAAACAAATTATTTAATTTGGGACGCTCATATTTTTTGAGTATTTTAATGAAATGAATAACCATATCAAGAAAAAAAGCATGTCATCTAGTATTTATATAATGTTTTAATATTTAATAATTTTCATGCATCTACTGATGTTTAATATTTATAGGCACCCCATATTTTAAATATTTTAAACCTTAAGCTCAATTTTTTGAAACCAACTACTTATGAATAATACGCTTACAATTATACCTAGTAGAAAGATAAGTAAAACTATTTCATAGATATTTTGATGATCCGATCCTCGTTCGCATCATTTTAAATGATATAATACAAATATTAATTTAACGATAAGAACTTTCTTTTAGATATAAAACATATCATTTTTATAAATAATAATAATAAATAAGCTAATATGTATAGCTCATCTTAAGGATGTTATTAAAAAGAACGAGATTTGTTGGATTTCAACAAATCGAGATTCTTTTAATATCAATGGCACATGAACCACTAAAAGTCGATAAATTGTCTTAATTAAAACCCTTGAGTCATTTCATGGCACTTGGACGCTAAAAACGACATTTATTGCACTTGTAAATCTGGAATATAGTTTAATGATAGAATAAATTAGTATAATTTATTGTTGCTTACAAATGACTTACAAACTTACTCGACGTACCTCCTTCAAATGGGATTATTAAAATTACTTGTATAATAAATAGTTTTCCACATCATGTACCTTCTAACTAACATTAAAGCTAAAGTTTACACTATTTAGATTTTATTCGAAAGATATTTACAAGAAAAAACCTCGAAAATTGTATTTAAATCTCAAATTGAAATATGATAGTGATTGATCCAAAAAACTTAATTGGACACCTTTCTTTTCATTCCATTTAGATTTTAATGTATTGGGTTTTAATAACTTTTAATTTAGTAGAAGAAATAATATTTTGGAGTTTCTTTAATTTTATGACTATTTACAAAAAATAACTTTTCCATAAATGAATGAGAATTCAGCAGCATTTAAGTAAGTCTTATTATATAACAAGTTTTGTAAGTTGTACAAAATAAGAAATTTAAGGTTTGTATAATTGTATGATTTTAATTTTTTTAAAGCAATTTATGAAAGCGTTTAGATTTTTTAATTATTATTCCAAGTAATTAATAATACTTGAATCTTAAACATATTAT